>ML777247.1:508008-537846 GCA_009831015.1 Picea engelmannii | reverse complement strand
ATATAAAATTAATAATAAAAATTTCCAAAAAATACACGTCACAAGAAAAATAGGTTCTCTACAAGTATACAAGTTTTTGGAACTAAATTACACTGTTAAGACACTCAACACTTGCATGAACACAAACATATACCTTATATTTTGTTGTAAAAACAAGATACCATTGTTAGAAAAAAAAAACAAATTTGACCTAGTAATTCACAATGTCTATGAATAAAAGTTGTATATTCGGAAAGATAATTCAATTTATTATGTTTCATCTTCCTACACAATATTCAAATTCATTCTAAAAGTACCTTAAATAATCACTCCAAGTTAACGAATTGTTGTTTTCCCAGGTTTGCATTGCCACTAACGTGTCATGAGAGACCATCATTAGCTTGCACTCACCCATATATAATTATATATTTTGATATTAGTTCACTTGGTTAAAATTTACTTTCTTAAATAGGGTTGACAAGTGTGGGGGGATCGTTCTTGATCCCAAGGGAAATAAAAAAGTTGAGAATGGGGCTTGGGCGGAACTACCAATAATCAGGTTGAGGTGCTAACTCTCTATCAAGGTTGGAATATTGTTGACCCAAGGTGAATATGGAAATTAATTGTTATTAGAGATTAAAAAATAATTATTAGATGCATGTTCCACTCTTCTTCGTCCAATGATAATTATTTAGCAAGGCTCATTCTACAAATCCAAAAAGAGGATAGTTGCTTTGAATCTTTAAAGTATTTTCATGTTCTAAGAGATCGAAATTGAAAAGCTAATCATTTCTCTAGTGAGGTGACTTTCCTGGAAAGTGGAACACTTGGGTCAAAAGGTGGGGTATCCTTTCCCCATTTTCTTAATTTCATTAGAATGAATAAATCAATTTTTTTCATGGCACTAACTAACCAGGCCAAGTGGCACATCAAATTTAAGTCACGAGGACAAAAATCAAAGGCCATCACACGCCTTGTTCCATCACACACTTGAAGTTTAACGGAGGAGCATCCCTTTCAATTTAGTTTTATTGATACCCCAGACATAGGTGGGATGATGGAGCCCATGTTCTTCACATCTATTCTAGGTGGTTGGATTCTAAGAGGATCCTATCAACTCGCCCTTTTCCAGGAATTGTCTCTCCTCAGCCGGTGCATGGTGTTTGCTTGGAGGCATCCCTTCTCATCATTAACGATAGATGAGGTTAGTCACTCTGTTAATTATATAGTTACAATATGTTCCCTTATGTTTTATGGTATCAAAATGGTAGTGGAAGCAAATTGGTTCTCACTGTTGGCAAAGGATTTTAAAAAGTGGGACTATAACTCATTGATTTTGAGTAGATCCATTTGCATCTTGGAATGCATGGAAAATCATGACTATCCAAGGCATTTCCCTTTGTGTGAGATTGTAGAGATTCTTCATGCAATTTGAAGACAAGAGGCTCTTATTGTAGATAATAAGACATGTTTTCTCTGCTACAAGAAGAATTCATGCTCACGAGGAAAACATAGCTATGGGTTCATAGTTATAATGAAGACTTTGTTAGAGAAAAAGAGTCAAAACGAGAATTTAGAGGTTTAGTGCAATGTATTGCATCATTAGTTTACAAATTTGGCTAGGAGCCCATAGTCGTGTATCTCCAACTTTAGAATGTCTATCAACTCAAGCGTTGAAGAAAACAATGAGGAGGAATAAAATCACCAAATTCCTAAAGATGTGGACATTGATGTCATGGACCAGGATCCCCAACCTTCTCATGTGGAACAAGAGGAGGCATATAACAAGCATGCTTTTAATTAAATCCAAGTTTTTTCATGTTTTTTCTGCAAATTTGGTTTATTTTTAGGTGTCTTTTATATGCTTTATACTAGTAGAATATTTTTGACATCCTCTATGAATGATAGTATTGCCTTTTTTGTAGTTAACTTGCAATTTTTTGGACAATTAACTATAGAGTGTGGAATATTCCTTTCTCCTTTTGTATTATTATGTTGTCCAATAAAGTTGCAACAACTTTCTAATACAAAAATTAACTACTATTGTTAAAAAAAAACCATCATATATTATTAAGAACATTACATTAGAGAGTTGTCATCTATAATGATTGTAAAACTTTGGTTCAAAATCCCTTGTTATACGTTTGACACCATGTTATAAAGTTAGTATGGTTAACTACACTTTAAAAAATGAAATACAATAATGTATTTTCAACATTCCATTTTTGTTAAAAATAGTTTAAAAGATGTGCTATCTAAAGAGTTGTCCTTATAATTTGATTCAAGATTAATGTATTTTAAAAGGATATGACTTACAATTTGATTCAAGATTAATGTATTTTAAAAGGATATGACTTACTTGGGATCAAAATTTTCTTTTGAACTCTTTACCTTATAGTTATAATTCCGCAATGTTTCCTTCTTGTACTAGATATATTTATGTAGTTGTGTTTTCTAACATCATCATTTTTCATAAGGTTTGGTTTCCCTTGCATAAAGTGATCACGATTTGTAAAACCAACTCCTTTTTAAGTCTCACTACAAATATCTTCAACTTACTAAAGCATTTTAGTGGTTGTATTAAAGATAGATCACTTTCTATTTGGCCAAGGTTTTACTCAAAATTTTTCTTGTGGCTCATTTGAGCTTGTGTTATACAACCTCAATCGTATGTACATATGAAATATTATGACCAACCTCACACTATGGAATCCTAATGCTTGCCGCCGTTAGATCCTTTAATCCAAGTCTCACGGGTAGCAGTCTCTTCTTTTTGTTAAAGGGCCTTCTGGACATATCATCAACTACTATCAAAACAACAAGTTAGCATGAATTCCAATTTAGTTTTTGTTAATTTTAAACCCAACAAATTGAGAGAATGCAAATAAACCTTTCTTAAAATTCCAACAGTTTTCCATTGATAATATCCATGAAAAAGATAATTTCTTTTAGAACTCCTCCAAACCATGTGCATGGAAGATAGGACGATGTTCATAAGACATGGGAAAACTATTTTATGAAAATATTTTACACATCATATTGTGACATCAATGGTCGTTGAACCAAAGGATGGAGAGCTAAAGAGACCAACTTATTTCTTGAAATCCAAAATCTAAGACTTGTGTGGAAAATATTCTCATGTTAATTCTAGAGAACCTAAGTGGTAATGAGGAAGGGGCATGTAGTGCCATAATTTTGGGAAATCTTAAAACTCTACAAAAATATATGAATGATCATTATCTTTATTCACTTTCTTCCTCAAGGATCTTTTCACTTCTTCATTTATGGAGCCAAACATTTACACAACACTCAAGAAATGGTCACCTATCCCCACAACGTCTCTTAGGCCTCCCTCCCCATGTGTGTTGAAGATCCCGAGATCGAATTATCATTGGAAGGGAGTGAATTTGAATATGAATATCATAACCCCCTTTGTTAGTAAGGGGGAATTACAATCATGAAAAATTGTAATTTTTTACTTTAATTTGAAGGCTTATTAACTCTGTTCGGAAGGGATAAACGACAACCTAAGAATATTTGCAAGTGCTCAACTTCACAAGAGACTAAGGCACTTTCAGCTTTCCCTTTTACAAGTGGATCAACCCTCATAGGAGTCTCCTATTGAACAAGCTTGAGATAATGTTTTAGGAAGGATTTACCAAGTATGAATAGTGTTAATAGATCTCAATCTCATCCTCGTGGAAACTTCATTATTGAGAAGGTTTCCTTTATCCTTATGCTTCATTTAGGTAGGAAGTGATGGAGCCAAATTTTTTTTATTGCATCCATCGTGTAATATCTCACTTCAATGGATTTTGTCCTCAACTCCTAAACTTGCATTGTTAGGTTTTTTAGGTGTGGAAGCCCCTTCTTTGAGAGGAAAGTACATATACCTATGTGTTTGTGGGTTTTCTATGGTTGAGTTTGACTCCACTAAGGACACATAGTACATCCTCCATTTTGAGCCTTAGGTCTTTGAATGTATCAACTTATGCTTGAAAAATTATTAACCTACCTTTGATCCCTTTATAGACTCTTTAAATTCAAAACCAATGTGGGCTAGGTTCCCATCCTACCTTTTCAATTTTGGACTTGGGATATTTTACAATTCACTAGAAATGTTCAAAGGAATTTCCATTGTAGCTCCCCTAAAATTCTAGAAATGCACATCACAATTCATGTTAGCATGTGAATTGAAATGGGTTTACAATTAGGTTACTCGAAGAAATATGGATTAAGGTGGTTGATCAAGTTTAGAAGGAAAAATTGAATTATGAACATGCAACTTTCAAATACACTTTATATTTTTCTTACAAATAATTAATAGCTTCAAGTTGTAATCCTTATTCTAAGTCTATCAAAAAAACCCATAAACATTTTGTAGAAAGTGCTAAAAAATAAAATACTCAAATGACCACTTGATAAGAATGTTCTAAAAAGCATCACCATTTAATATGACTCAACAAAGATATAGATGCAACAAGTAACAAAAAAAACTCAGAAACATCAATTCAGTAATAAAAAAGACTTAAAAACATCAATACACATTGTGATACATTAAAGTAAGATGAAATAACCTCTATGCCTAAGATCCCTCTTAGAGGGATAAGCCAGAAAGAAAAAGGAAAATTTCAGTTATAAAAAAGACTTAGAAACATCAATTCACATTGTGATACATCAAAGTAAGATGAACTAATCTCTATGCCTAAGATCCTTCTTAGAGGGATAAGCCAGAAAGAAAAAGAAAAAATCTCTACTAGAGCATGTGAAACCACCGAGACCAGAAATGGATTGAAGTGATGAAAAAAAATTTAATTTTCAATGACAATCTTATATCAACTATATGACTCTTTATTCCATTAAACCAATCGTTTTTAACGACAATGGCCTTCATAATAATTTCATAATTTCACAATAACTATTATGAATTGCAAAGGTGGATTCACAATATGCATATTGTGGTGGAAACTTTGATCAACATCATTCATTGGTTTGGTTAGTAGAATATTTGTGGAAACTTTGCTCAACACCGTTGGTTGGTATAATATTTCTAGGTTTTGTGAATTGTTTGTAGGGTATAAATGTTACTTACAAATTTATTTTGACGCAGAAAAAGGCATGGAGATTTCCAGTCCCAAGCACTAATGGAGAGCATAGAGACACTCATATATCAAGTGGAACAAACAAGAATGCAACTAAAGGTTGCAACTGAACGGAGACGCAGGGTACACTCGACAATTTTTTATTGGTTGAATATTAAGCGTGCACGAGGGGGGGGCAATATTAGAAAAACTTTATTATTATAATAACGTTTCTCTAATATTGCGCCCCCTTCCCACCCTCTTCAGTTTATATGGTAAAAATGTTTTACTTCTAAAAGTGAAGACAATGAAAGGTTAAAATACATTTTTAGTTTTTTTCTAAAAGTGAAGATAATGAAAGGTTAAAATACATTTTTAGTTTTTTTTTAATAGTTTGTATGATATAAATGTTTTAAATTATTAAACTTATTTAAATTGTATTTTGATAATGTTTTTTATTATTTTTTGGACAATAAAATTTACAAAGTGTAAAATTGGATTTTAAAAGATAAATTTGTAGAAAATGGGATGAGCTTTATTGGTTGGTATGACATTTTGTCTTGTGTCAATAGTTTTTAAAGCATAAATATTTATGTCTTCTATACATTAAAAAAACATTATTTAAATGTTAAAATGTGAATAATAGACTTGATAGGAGACCACTACCAACAATATATTTGGTTATGAAATATTAAATATTAAAAAAAAAAAGAGTTTAATTTCTTAAAATTACACCATACATAGATGAGTGAAATTTAGCCTTTAAAACTTTTTATGCTTTAAAATTTTCTCTTATATTTTATAGCATGGAATTTTAAATTTTAGTCTAGCCTATCTCAAGTGGTTAAGTGCTTTGTCATTTAAACATTTACAAGCATGAGGTCTTGGGGTCAAGTTCTCTATCCAGCTACCTTTGCCATATTATTGATAATTTGGGCCTCACTCGATGTCTCTACTAGGTTAGGTCCCAAAAATGCATCAATCACATTACCCTAAGTACCATCCTAGAAATGAGGGTAAGTGCCTTTCAAGGAAAACAACAACATATAAACTTCTTATAATTATTTTTGTTTATATTTTAAAACATGAAAAAATTTAGGAGTTAAATTTAGCTATTTATTTTTTGTGATTTAAAACTTCCTCTTATATTTTAAAGCATGGGAGAGTTTTATAATTATTTTTTCTTCTAAAATAGGAAAAAAATCATGTGCTAAATTTAGTTATATATAATTATTTTGTTTTATATTTTAAAGCATGGAAAATTTCTGGGGTTAAATTTTGTTATTTGGTTAATTTATTTTTTTTCAAAAAATGATTCACTAATTCTCATTTTTTTTCCCAAAAATATTTTTCCAAATTTTATAAGATAAAATTATTTTACTTTAAAAATGGCTAAAACATTTTATGCTAATTGAATGTAACTCCAATGGTTATGAGAGAAAGTTGTTATTTCGTCCTTAAACATTTCTTGCATAATTTGTTTTCATCCTATTGTTTATTTTTGTCTTTTTATATGCTAGCTTCTCTCGACAATGTTCTCTCGACAATGTTGTTTTCATCCTTTTTTCGACAATGTTTTCATCTTAAGCATTGGAAATTTCGAGGATTGGATGGCATTTCAATCTATTTTAACAAAATTATGTCTAGCCACAGGTATGGATGTTAATTTCCATAAGTCATGTTTCCTTGCACAAAATATTGATTCAAGTATGGAGCAAAAGTTGCGGTCAACATTTAATATACAAATTATTAGTATTGACGAAGGTATGAAATACTTGGTTTTTTATTTAAAACCTAACAATTACAGAGTGGTAGATTGGAAATGGATGATTCAAAAAGTTGAGAAGAGAATTGGAAACTGGTCCTTCTGTTGGTTGTCCTTGGGAGGCATGCTGATTTTATCAAAATATGTCTTACAAAACTTTCTTGTGTACTGGCTTAGCCTTGTCAAGATTCCTTCCTCCATCCTCTATAGGATCCAACATCTCATCGCTAAATTCATTTGGAGAGGTGATAGAAAATCTACAGGCTTCCACTTAACCAGATGACAAAATATCGCTAAGCCAAAGGAATATGGTGGTTGGGGTATTCATAATCTATATTGGTTCGCTCAGTCTTTAGCTGCCAAGTCATGCTGGAGAGGGATATTCGGAAAAGGATTGTGGAATTCGGTGCTAAAAAAGAAATACCTTAAAGGTATCGACTTGAATTCTTGGTTACGCAAAAATGAATGTAAGTTCTCGGTAGCCTCTATTATCTGGAAAAATTTCATGAACTCTCTACCTCTTATTAAGCGGTGGTTGGCTTGGTCAATATGATGTGGAAAACAAGTTATTCTTGGGTTAGATCCTTTCATTGGAGGTAATACATCGTTCAGTCTCTCGGGTCCTCTAATACATCATCTAAATAATGTGCATATATTCTCTTTAGCACATGCGGCTATTCCAAATGGTGCTAGAACTAATCAATGCTGGCTTGAGGCTAATCACCTTGGTCTGTCGGGTGAGATGGCTATAGAGTGGAACAAATTTTTCATTATGTTGCGAAGTAGTGGAATCTCTCTTAATAATTTAAGAGATAATCTTGTTTGGTCATGGAACAGAGTGAATGGTTTTGTAACTGCCAATTTATCATATCAATATTTATCATATATTAATCTCTTGGATGATAATAGATGGTGGTATAAGGATATCTCGAAAGTAAATATCCCAGGTAAAATTATTTGTTTCATGTGAATTGTTTGATGGACTGTATTCTTATTGGTGCTAATTATAGGAGAAGGGGTGGGATTGGGCCTTCAACTTGTATTATGTGTCTCAGAGATGAATATACAACCTCTCACCTCTTTGTGCATTGTGAGGTTTCACAATCTATTTGGAAATATATCCTAATTTATCTGAAGATTCTGGAAGCTTGGAGATGCTCTTCTTTAAAAGATAATATATTACAATGGTTCACTACATATCCAAAGTTGCGGCATGTTCCTTTTCTGGTGTTATGGGGCATTTGGAAGTACAGGAATAAAATATTATTTGAGAATTGGCCCATGAAAGATTCCAGAATTATCACTAAAATCCTTCTTTCATTTAAAGAATTCACAAGGGCTTGTGAAAATGAAAAAATGGAATACATTCTCAATCCAGTCTATTTTGATGATACTCCTATATGGTTCTTTGATGGTGCAGTTGTTGGAGGTTTATGTGGTATTGGTAATTTTCTTAAAATTAGTATAGATCACTTCTTCAGAGTTCATTTTGCTGGTGGTGAAGGAAACAATATGAAAGCAGAGATCATGGGATTATGGGGTCTCTTACACTTCACATCTAATTTATCCATACATAAGATGATGGTGGCTGGAGATTTGAAAGTGGATATTATGCATGTGCACAAGAAATTTAACTCTGAAGCAGATTCACTTTTCAAAAAAGCTCTGAATTGTTCTATTGGATGGCCTATTTTCGAGGAATATATAAAAGGATCTGTAATCAGTGCAGATAGATACTTTTTGTTCTAAAGACAAGAGTACACATGATATTCTAGATCTAGTTGTTAGCGATAGAGTGATAATATGAACTTCTCATATTTTGTATTAGAAAGCATTTTCTAGATTGAAGACAATAGGATCATGGATAGAAAATGTTATAGACTTTTGTGGAAGTGTAAAGAAAACATCATCTTCATTGATCCATATGTATTTGAAAGATTCACTTGATTCTTAATAGAATAACAGTGAAATTGTTTTTTTCATTGTGAAAAAAAATATATTATATTATAACTTGTATATCTAATATATAATAAGTATATAAATCATTTAACAATAAATTTATTTATATGTAATTATAAATAATTACGCCTATAGGTGTACACCTATTGGCAATGGGCACAATTAATGCTCCTTTAACCTTAAATCCTAATCTGATGGCTAGGCATTGAAGATGTTGGCATATTATTTGTCGTCCTCCCAAATCAATGAGTCAAATTTATTGTTCATAACTTCCTTGCATTTATGAATGCATCCGTTAACATGTTAACTTTTTTACATTTACCTAATCACATTATAAAATTACTGTAAAGATATATAATTACCACGTTTAAATGATTAAGAAAGATAAAAAAAAATAATATCTGTGCAAGCCAAGTTTATATCATTAAGAAGCAGTTCACAGATTTCACACGTTTCATGTTCAGGCACACATACCTTTTTATAAAGTGTAAACATGAATTTGTGTTTGGTAACCACTTGCGTAGTTATGAATTTGTATCTTCCTTTAATGGTATCATGCAATTCATTCAGTTTACATGCATGGTTCTCTCATGTAATTCAAAAAGATATACAGTCTTTTTAATTTATGTTTAATATATTACATCAATCATGTATTTGGTTTACAATGTCATTTTAATTTATGTTTAATATATTACATCAATCATGTATTTGGTTTACAATGTCATTTTAATTTATGTTTAATATATTACATCAATCATGTATTTGGTTTACAATGGTCATGCAATTCCTTGTTTAATTTACAACTTTGATGCATTTCATTTTGTTTAACTTACAGAGCTCTCACCACATTTATCATATGTATTTTGTTTACAATGGTCATGCATTTCCTTTAGTTTAATTTACAGCTTTGATGCATTTCATTTTGTTGAACTTACAACTCTCACGAAATTGATCATGCATTTAGTTTCTCTGTTAAGTCCTTACTAATTGAAAAAAACCCAATAAGTTGTTAATTTACTTTACATATCTCATTCATTGAGCTAAAAAACCCTAATGCGGGCGCTTTGCAGTTTGAATCCCCGACTATCACTCTCCTCTTTATAATGGTCTATATGATATCCTCTAGACATTTCCAGCTGAATAATAGGCCTCCTTTACGTTCGATACCTAAACAATATATATATATATATATATATATATATATATATATATATATATATTTTACATGCTATAAAAATGTATTCCATATACATATAAAATTTTAATATATTCAATTACAATTATCACATCATACTATAATTGGTGAGCACTTTATAACCCTTATATATGTGGCAGGAAAATCATATGAAGAATTTAATTTTTGGCAATTCATATGAATATTTATAAATTTAATTGAATTGCAAATTGTGATATATGTAAAGTTGGATGGTTTTGGATATTACTCTACTCTTTAATAAAGATGTAATCAAAATAAAATTAAGGTATTATAAAGATGTAATCAATCCTAATCTAGAAGATCAAAATTATCTATCTGTTTTGCCAAGTGTAAAGAAAAAATAAGCATTGCTAAGATAAGAACAAATTCTCACGAGTTCCATAGTGAAACTGGACGTTGGTCAATTCCTAAAACGCCATGGGATGAAAGAGTGTGTCACCTTTGTGACACTAAGAAGGTTGAAGATGGAAATCACTTTCTCTTAGATTGTTCAGCCTATACCCATATTAGATCTCATTTTCAAAATATTGATCACACTACCAACCTTCCTAACCTCTTAACTCAACAAAAGTATGGTGACCTTGGAAAGCTTCTCTCAATGCTTTTTGAGCACAGAAACAAAATTCTAAAGAATCACAAGTAATCACTTACCCTCTTAAGATCTGATAGACGAATTAGGTTTTAGTGGATGTTAATCATCATCATCATCATCATCATCTTGCATTTGTTCATTTATTTAATAGTGTTTACTTTTTAATTCGAAACATATTGGGTTTGCTCATTTACTTAATATTTTAATACATGAAAGGGAAGATAACCCATTATGATGCAATCACTATGATGTAAGAGATGGCCATGAAATGGATTTTCCCATTCAGTCATTTACTATGTCAAAGGGAACCGATTTGGCCATGACATAACTGGTGCACGTCAAATGAAATAAGCACACCAAATGAAATGAGACGAGATATTATACGTATATAATATACATATATAAATATAAGTTCGCCCAAAATGAAAATCGTTGCCCGCATGAATTAGATTCACCATTTACGAAGTATTAAATGGGAGCTCTTCCGAAAGAAATAAATATAAATTAAGACAACTGAAATGGCAAAGTAGAGAATGTGTTAACACTAATCATATAGAACATTTTTTTTTATTTTTTTTTTGTATTGGGGTCTGAGTGAGAATAAAAAATGAGACTTTATTTTACAAATTTCCTTCCATTTACACGACACTTGCCAATCCGTCTACACCTATGCAGACATCATATAATCCATTTTAAAATTATATATTATAATTTATTAATATTTATTCGCCAAATGTAACTACTATTAAAAAAAACCAGTGTGTTGTGGAAAAAAATAACATAGGAAATAAGCCGAATTACAGTGGTTAGGCTTTATTATATTAACCCAAGAGAGCTCGAGTTGAACAAATCTTGTACGTTCAAGTCCCAAAAAATTAATATCAAGCTATTTGAAACAAAAATGACGTTTTGAAACAACCTTTGTTTTTGGAAAATAAAAATAAAAATTTAAACCACTTTTCTTAAGATTTGGAGTTTAGTATTTCAAAAGAATCATGGACAAAATTGAGAAAATTTTATTTATGTCATTATTTGAATTAAAAAAAACATAGTTCAAAGTTACATTTTGTAATAAAATTCAGTTCGTGAAATGGTTTCAAATTATATGTCTAATAATGTCCATGGTAACTTTGTAGAAAAATCAAAAGTTGGGGAAGATGGTTGTGTTTGAGATTGTGAGTATTACTTTAGGTTATAAGTTTGTTATAAGTTTTATGAATATTGGGTTATAAGTTTGTTTGGATGTATAAATAGTTATCCTAGAAATATTTTTACAAGCAATTCAAAAAGTTTTTAAAGATTTATCTCTTAGTTGTAATATAATTTAATATAATTTAGTGATAATTTAATATTAATTAATTATATATAGCTACTTTTTACTTAAATGTCTTATCATCACAATATGATGAACATACCCTTGTCGTCGCAATATCCTCGTTGTCGTCAATATATGACAAACAATATCTCGTCATCGCAATGTTATGAACATAGCCCTGTCATCGAAATGTGACACAAATATCCAGTCTTCATAATGTGATGTAGATATTATGTATTCACAATGTGACGAACATAGCCCTGTTGTTGCTTTGTGAAGAACATAACCATACTGTCGTAATGTGATGAACATAGCCTTATACGATGAACATACAATGTGACAAACATAACTATATTTCCGCAATGTGACGGACATAACTATGGTTGAACTTGGTTGGCCATGACCATGGTTGGCTGTGGTTGACCATGGTTGACAATAGTTAACCATGGTTGACAATTGTTTTCCATAGATGACCATGGTTGGCCATAACCATATTGTCGCAATGTGGCACACATTAGTTCATCGTCACAATGTGATACACATAACCATATTGCCATAATGTGACAAACATAGCCTCATTGTCACAATGTGATGAACATATCCTTGTCGTTCCAATGTGACGCAAATATCCTGTCATCATAATGTGACAAACAATGTCTTATCGTCGCAATGTGATGGACATATCCCTGCCATTGAAATAAATGTCCTATCATTGCAATGTGATGAACATAAAACATTTATGTTCATCACATAGGTCATTTGTGTTCATTACATAACCACTTTCTACTTAAATGTCTTTCATCGCAATGTGATGAACATAGCCTTGTTGTTGAAATAAATGCCCTATCATTGTAATGTGATGAACATATGACATTTTTGTTCATCACATAGGACATTTATGTTCATCACATAACCACTTTTTACTTAAATGTCTTTCATCACAATGTGATGAACATATCCTCGTCATCACAATATCCTTTTCATCGTCAATTTGTGACAAAGAACATTAGTTCCTTGTCAATATGTGACAAAAAATATCCCATCGTCACAATGTGATGAACATAGCCCCGCCATCGCAATATCCTCGTCATCGTCAATATGTGACAAAGAATATCACTTCCTCATCAATATGTGACAAAGAATATCCCTTCCTCGTCAATATGTGACAAGCAATATCCTGTCATTGCAATATGATGAACATAGCCTCGTCGTCGTGAATATCTGACAAACAATATCCTGTCATTGCAATGCGATGAACATATCCCTGCCATCCCAATGTGATGCAAACAATATCCTATCATCATAATGTGATGCAGATATCCTGTCGTCGCAATGTGATGAACTTAGCCCCTTCATCGCAAAGTGACAAAAATAACCATATTGTCACAATGTGATGAACATAACCTCATCGTGAGATGTCAGGAACATAATCTCATCGTCACAATGTGATGTAAAAATCACATTGTCGTAATGTGACAAACAATTCCAAATGTTGCTATTTGAATGTCGTCCATAGTCTTGGTCAACCATGGTCACTTATGGAAAACAACTGTCAAACATGGTTATCCAGTGTCAACCATGGTAAACCACAACCAATCATGGTCATGGTCAACCAAGTTCAACCATGTAGCGAAGGTCATCCATAGTGAAGGTCTATGGAAGTTAACCATGGTCATGATCAACCATAATTAACCATCATCATGGTAATCCAAGGTTAAACAAAATTAACCATGGCCATGGTCAACCATAATTATCCATGTTCATGGTCAAGCAAGGTCATAGTCAACCATAATTAACCATGTCAACCATACTCTACCTTTCATTCCCAAAGACTACCAAGGTTTAGCAAAGTTAACCATGGTCATGGTCATTGTCATGTTCAACCATAAGAAACCATTATCATGATCAACACTAATCAATCATGGTCATTTTCAATTAATGTATTAATACTTTAATAATGTATTACTACTTTATTAATGTATTGATACTTTAGTAATGTAATTATTTATGCATTTAATGTGTTAATATATTAAATTAATGATGTATTTAAAGTGTTACTTTATTACTATTTTAATACTTAAGCAATGAGTTAATTAATAATGTATTAATGACTTTAATTTTTACATTACATTAATTTAATAATCAAGTATCAATACATTAATATTTTAATAATGTATTACTATTTTATTAATGTATTATTATATTACTCTATTTATACTTTATTAATGTTTTATTGTATGAATACATTAAGTATTAATTAATAATGTATTAATATAATGTATCGATGTATTGATTAATTAATACATCACAGTATACATTAATACATTAGTGTATTAATAATTTATTATTAATGCATTTAATGTGGTAAATATATTTAATATTTTTGTTACTTATTACTCTATTACTTTATTAATACTTTAGCAATATATTAATTAATAATATATAAAAATATGAATTATATATATATATATATATATATATATATATATATATATATATATATATATATATATATATATATATATATATATATATATATATATATATATATAATACATTACAATATACATTAAGGTAAATTTTAATAACTTATTACTACTTTATCAATGTATTATTTTATTATTGTATTAATACTTTAATAATGTTTTGATGTATTCATACTTTAATAATGTATTAAATAATTAAATTAATACATTATAGTGTATATTATTATATCAATATTATTCATAATGATCCCCATAAAAAAATCATAGTAATTGTTAGCCATAGTCAATCACGATCATTTTCAATTAATGTATTAATACTTTAATAATGCATTATTACTTTAATAATATATTTATTAATGTATTATTGTTTTAATAATATATTACTTTATCAATATATTAATACATTATCAATATATTAATTACTGCCCCGGATGGGGTGACACGCGGAAAGGGTGAGGCACGTGGAGGCGCGTAGGGAGAGGCCATTTATAATGGCTCTCACCTCACACCATAGTTATTTATGAAGGTCCCTACTTTCGTCGGCCTCCGTTCATCAATGGGGCCTCTCACGAGTGAGCACAAGCCGGCTAGCCAGAGCATTAAGCTCTCGGCTTTAATGGCTGCGGCCATAATTTATGCCATCACCTGCCTTACCAGAAGTCTTAGTGTGCATTCGAAGCTTGCCGAGCAGAAAAGTAGCAGCAGAGCTCTCGACACCCTGACATTGATCCTTTCTCTTGCTATGTCACGGGCGAGAGGGAGGCCTCGCAGGGGAGCCAACTGGTATGCGGTTGACTCCAGGAGGAAGCGACACAAGAGATTTGAACATGCTTTGATCATGGCCAAGAAAAGGCGACGTCGGGCGACCACAGGAACGAGCTCGCCTCCCAGAACCTTCGTCGAAGAAGTCCCGAACATGGAGCTCCCACCAGACTTTTCTGAGAATATGATGTTTATTGTTCCAGACAATTGGAACCCCCCGACGTGTATTGGAGAAGCAGCGGCACCGCCCCGCTCGAGAGACACTCCAGGGCCCCACGACGCTCCTAATGAAGAGCCCACCGCTTGCCTGGTAGAGGAGGAGCCGCCGGAAAGCACCACCGACTCGCAGCCGAAAAGGGAGAAGCAAGGTCACTGGGAAACGGATGTCAAGCCAAATTCGCCGCCCTCGCCATCACTCCTACACCCGGAGCACTTGAAGCTGATTTTTGAGGTTCGAAGCCTGGTGGATGATCAAATTTTCAGAGCAGTCCGCGTTAGCCAACACTTGGACATGCTCTACGCAGCGTATTCCAATGCCACACCTCGGCGACAATGTCCAACCTGTGCTCAACCTTATGTCATTCTAGCCAGCAATGCAAAAGCGAAGGACGCCTACGAGGACTCCGGGGAATAGGTTCTTCTGTTTCACATGATTTCCAACTCTATTTCTGTTGTAGTTTACCAGAGCTGTATCTCTTTAGTTGTTAGCATGGTTAGCATTAACACAAACCTTACTAAACTGCTGTTGATAATGGACATATACCCTCGTTTCCTTCGGGCAGGGTGGCGCAACTAACTCTTTGATTTTGCATGCTACTGTGGGCAGGCCAGCTGTCTTGGTTTCCTGCATAAGCAGGACAACTGGCATCTGCGTGTCATATGTATTCCTTTTTTGAAGCTATAATATAATAGGACTCGCCTTTTACTTTAAAAAAAAATATTAATTACTAATGTATTAATTAATTAATTAATTTATAGATTACATTATTAATGTACTAGTATATACTACATTATACATTAATGGATTAATCATTTAATTTATACTTTAGGAAGAATGTATTATTTACTACTTTATTAATGTATTATCATTGTATTACTCTATTAATTTATTAATGATACTTTAACAATGTATTTATTAATGCATTTAATGTATTAAATGTGTTAGTGTATATAATGATGTATTAATTAATTAATTAAAATGTATTATTTAATTAAAAATGTATTACTACTTTAATAATATATTTATTAAGTTATTAATATTTTAATAAAATGTGAATTAATATATTATTACTTTAATTATGTATTACTTTGTTATTGTATTAATTAATTATGTATTAATTAATAAATATATTAAAAAGTAATGTAATAATTATTGTTAATATATTTAATATTTTAATAATGTTTTACTAAATACATTATAGTTAATATAAACTATATAAATATTTATATGATTACATAATTAATGTATTTATTTTAATATTTATATATTAAAGTATATGTAATGATGTATTAAAATGTATCATTTAATTAAAAATATATTATTACTTTATTAATGTATTAATTAATTAATTTAATTAAAAATTATATTACTATTTTATTAATCTATTAATACTTTTATAATATATTATTTAATTAATATAACATTTTAATGTATTATTTTAATAGATTATTATTATATATTACATTAATGCAATAATTAAATAATACATTAATCATATAATATATTATTTAATTAATATAACATTTTAATGTATTATTTTAATAGATTATTATTATATATTACATTAATGCAATAATTAAATAATACATTAATCATATATTAATCATATATTAATGATGGTTTTCAAATTATGTCAGTCTTCAACTAACAACAACCATATACTTTCTTAATAAATCAAACTTAAGACTTATTATACATATTTTAGGTAAAAAGGATGGGAACTTCAGACTTAAAAGCCATAGTTATAGTGCATGCAACTTTGATCCCGAAAAAATTATAGCCGTTGATTAGAGTCCAATGGTTGTAATGGGATTAAGATAAAAAGCATATTAGGGCTGGCAAACCTTCATATCACTTTTTGCGTAAAGGCGTCCTTCCCAAATACAAGATCGTGGATCGAAAGGCAAGGTCGACATGCCTATGCTGCCATTGGCACCGCATGAAAATCTGACGGTTAAAACTGAATCCAGTGACGTTTCATGGTCTTTGCAAGTCTCATATTTCAGTCGATATTACAGGAACAATAGTTGCACCCAAGGAACCATTTGCATGGAATAGCCATGAACTTGGTCTATGGCTTCGATTTTCTGGTATATCTAGGTTGAACACAGAAGTTGGCAGTATCATGGATGGTCAAGGCCAGGATTGATGGTCTAAATGCTGTAAAGTACACAAACAACACGGTTGCCAATGATTATTACTGGATGTTCAAATGTTTTGATAAGAAATTTGTACTTTGTCAATAGTCAACAGATGCAACTATAGTTGGAAATACTTGCTTATATGGTGCAACAGGTGGTCGACTCTTTGTCTAGGGAAAGCGGTATGGAGATATGTCAAAGCGGTATGGAGATGTCTCAACGTTTTGCGTTCATGGATTGCTTCTACGCCTTTCAATAATAAATAATTTATTATTTTTAAAGTCACTTTCAAGTTAGAAACTAAATTAGTGTATGAAAAAAAAAGTTATCTTATTAAAAGTTAAGGTTTGATAATTTATGCAACTTTTATTTCCACGTCAAAATAGATTGGACGACATCTCATTGTGGGATCCTATCATTAGATTGGACGACATCTCATTGTGGGATCCTATCATGTTGAGATTGGCAGATATGTAGGGAGTTGTCATCCCCAGGGAAGAGTGGGAGTGTATTCTCTTTTTTTGACGATGATAAGTTTATGATAAAAACAATGCGGAAATCTGAAGTGAAGTCTAAAAGTAGCAGGAGGTCAAAAGATCCGTTTGTGGTGATGAGGAATATATTATGTTCAGAACCACAGTTACACAGACGTTATGACTTGAAAAGCTCGTCTCAAGGTCGCTCAAACGGATAAAGTTGAAATTAATGAAACAACTACTCTCAAGGATCTTGATCTGGACTTTGTGTTTCGTCTTGACCCATTTTGGTACCAAAATCTTCTCCAACAAAAAAATTGTGACTGCAAGTTCCTGGAGTCCCATAGAATCTGGACAGTGGGTGCAGCAATCACATAACAGGTAACAAAGATTTACTTTCATGCCTTGATTCTTCAATCTCATCTGATATTACACTTGGAAATGATCATTTAGTCAAAGTTCAAGGAAAATGAACTGTTCCTATTCTTACTAAACAGAATGTAAAGAAAGACAAATGTAATGTCTATTATGTTCCAGACTTGAAACATAACTTGTTAAGTGTAGGACAGCTCTGATACCATCATAAATTGTGAAGCAAAGAGAAATGCAGAGAGAAGAGAATAGAACAGTATATTGAAATGTATGAAGAAGTACAAGAGAAGTTCGTACAAAGAGATTACAATGTAATGTGAGATGGCTGAGCTAAATATGCTCAAGTAAGACAAAAATAGAAAGTACAACTGTCCAGTACAGCTGGCAGTGTACAGTGAAACTGTTGAGGGTACAATATATTTAACAGAATCATGGATCACAGTCTTTTGTTGGGTCTTCACTTCCACGCTACTCAAAATGCTAAAATATTTTTTCCATGGGATTCTACTGATTTGTAAGTGCCAAAGATGCCATTGATACACAGAGAAAGAAGCTTTGATGATCAAAATGGTGAATGCGTGGTGTACACAGTATCGATTATACATTGATTGACTTCAGAAGTCAACAACTAACTTCTTTTGGTGTCTTATTATAATGCTCCTTACTCTCCCTTACAACACAATATTTGTCAGTATCTTGTTTGTAATGCACATAGATATTTAGTGACAGTATCGAGAGACAGAGACAGATTTGAGGTAATGACCATTGCAACAATCATTGTTGTGGCTTCACAATTCAAAGTAGAAATTGGCATCTCTTCCCAACCTTGCAAAATCGATTAACATAAACGGCGCTGCCGTGGGGTTTGGTTGATCCCTACGCCAAATTCCTACGTAGCAACTAGTGAACCAAGCTTGTCAGTTATTTTTGGTCACTGGAGGTGTTAACTTGTCTAGTTGAAAAGTGGAAAGGGTTTTTATAAAATAATACAAAGAAGAATGAGACAATTGGCAGATTACCAGGATGGTAATTCCAACTAATAATTCGTAAAAGATGGACAAGGGTTTTCTCTCAAAAATTGCAATTTCTCGGAATAAGCTTGTGAGTATTTTATTTAAACAACATTAGCGTGTTTATCTTATTACCTACCTTTCTATCCTTAGAATGTAGTTACAACATTCTTGGAAGATAGTTACCAAATAAACCCAAACTTAACATTCGAGAAAGAATAAAATACAACGTTATTTTATATATAAAATACAACGTTGGGTACTTGAACAGGTGCTGGAAAATTTTGGTGGAACAAAAGGCTGAGTGCTCAGAGCCCAAGAAGAAGAGGCCAAGGCCAAATCTATTGGAGAAGATTAGAAAATCAGCCAATGGATTTGCCACGGCACTGCAGATTCCGTTTTTCCTTTCTTAGTTTATGTAACCTTTGTTTTGCTAATCAAAAAACTCTTCTTCTATTTGAATGTAATCTTTTCACAATTTTGTGCATTATAAAAGATTTTTTGCAGACAGGTTTTCATTGTATTTTATATGGCTGTACCTGATCATAAGTTTAATAATAATTAAGATTGTTAGCTACTTTCTTATTATTTTTTTTATTGATTTAGGGGTTTTGAGTAAATGTTTTCTTTAACGACTTAGATAGGTCTGTTATTTATTACTACCTGTTTGTATTGAACTACTTAGATATGTCTGGTATTTATTACTACCTGTTTGTATTGAAGAACATCCGACACTGAAATCAATTTTGTGCTAGGATTTGTTTATATTATTGAGCTATGGAACTTGATTCGTTTATACTGTTGAGTTATGGAACTTAAGCGAAATGGTCAATTCTTTTCATGTATACAATTAGCCTTGTTTAATTATTTCCATATGTTTTCTTCTTGTTAGATGTATTTATGATTGTTTGTTTTTTTTATTTACTTTTGATTTTATGTTTTTTTAGATTTACTTTTGATTTTATGTTTTTTTAGAGCTAGATTTACTTCTGATTTTATATTTTTTTTTCAGATTTTATGTTTTTTAGAACTAGATTTACTTCTGATTTTATGTTTTCTTCAGATCTAAGGAGTACTATGTTATTCCGGTGAACATTTGAAACCCCCCTTCTGTATTTTCCATCAACTTATCTTTATGACTCTATAATGTTGGAGAATGATTCCCACTGGAGAGGCTCTGGTCTGGTCTGCTAGTTTGTTTAGAGTTGTTTGCTTTTCCTCCCTGCCATTTATTCTCCAGTCATTTATGATTCCCACTGGCTCTGGTCTGGTAGTTTCTGGCATTAAGAATGTGTATTAAAGTGCTATTTTGTATAGAGTTGTTTGCTTTTCCATTTATTCTCCCATAGTCATTTATGATTCCCACTGGAGAGGCTCTGATCTGGTCTGCTAGTTTGTTTGTGGCATTAAGAATGTGTATTAAATTGCTAGTTTGTATAGACTTGTTTTCTTTTCCATTTATTCTCTAATTATTTGTTATTTTTTAATCTTTTTAAATTTTTATTTTATCTTTTCAAATCTGTCAGGGTTGCTAGTTTGTTTCTGGCATTAAGAATGTGTATTAAAGTGCTAATTTGTATAGAGTTATTTGCTTTTTCATTTATTCTCCAATCATTTATTATTTTTTTATCTTTTTAAATTATTATTTTATCTTTTCAAATTTTCTATTTATTCTCTAATTATTTATTATTTTTTTATCTTTTTAAATTATTATTTTATCTTTTCAAATTTTTCATTTATTCTCCAATCATTTATTATTTTTTTTATCTTTTCAAATTATTATTTTATCTTTTCAAATTTGATAAGGTTACTCTGAGGTGAATTATAAATTAAAACAATATATTTTGTGACAAATTGAAGATTACTCTATTTAACTTAAAAGCTAATTTGAATCTTCAACTTAAGAGCCCGCTTGAATCCCAAAACAGAAGGGTTTATCAAAACCTCATAAGATGCCTTAGCATTGTTCCTTCACAAGGAACAACATTTCTGAATCCTAAATGAAAGGGACATTAACCTCCATAGCCTTTTGACGTAATTCCTTCACTAAATCCTAATCATATTCTCTATAGAAATATGAGTTATATAAAATTTGGAGCTATAGTTATAGCTTGACCTCTAAGGGATTAAAATATAACAACAACTACTGAAATTTTACTAGTTTCTCTTCCTTGAAAACTTTAATCTTTTAATCTCTCTTTTCTTCTTGTTCTTTGAGTTAAGAACATCTATGCTAGAAATGTTTCTCAATATTGAAGAGTCTGCCAAAAAAAAATGTTAAAGAGATGCTACGGATGTTAAAGAGATGCTTTGTCGACCTGCAACAATGTAGAAAATCCCACCCCAAAAATATTCCATATATTTTTATGTATCACACCTTTCTACCTTAGATCTAATACCGTCCTGGGTTACAGATGACGGAGAATGATTGTGTGCTATCTTCCTCCATATATGAAGTCGTACAGGTAAACTGAGATAATAAATGAGATGGGTTATAGGAATCGTAACATGATTTTCCAACCATCTCCATATGTCCATATGAAGGTCCAGGATGGCCCACGAACTGCGATTCATGACGAGTGTCACTTTTTCTCTGTGATCCGAAAATGCTTGACGAATTCCTTCTTGAAGGTGTTGGGGGATTTGTGTTGTTGATGCAACCTCTCGGATGACGATTGCACGAATACCCTCTCTGAAACATGGAGATTCCCCTATAATACACTCAATAGGTTTTTACAGAGAAGAAACCTAGCAAGCACTCTCCCTCAATTCGATCAAAAATTTCTAATAAACTCATAATGATCATGAGGAAAAACATTTTCTCCTTCTATTAATTGACAAGCTCTAATATAAAAAGGAAGATAGAAAAACAATGGTGTAGTTTGTGTTGGTGCTTGAACAAGTTATAAAATGGACATAACAACTCATAGTCATCAGGCCACGTGTTAGCCTCAACTTAGACACTATCCACTTGTCTTGTCACTGAGATGTCCACCGGCCTTCACCTATCTTCGTTATGATTTTCGCCTAACTTTCATCATGCCATGTGCTGATCTTAATGCAGACACACTATCCATTTGTCATTGAAATGTTAATTGGCCTTTACTTATCTCCGTTATGATTTCAGCCTAACTTTGTTTTGATTGATGATCTTCAACTGTGGGAATTCTTTTGGGAACTTGGGAACTTCAACATCAAAGAAATGGGAACTTGGAAACCAGTTTCCTAAACCAAGAGCTTTGAATTAAAATGTACACTGGTGCGGAAAATGAAGATTTGAAAAAAAATACCTACTGGAATATTATTCCCTAACATCTGAAATTGTGTGAAATTATGAAATTGACTACCTGTGGAATTCAAAATGGATCAATATGAGGCTATGGAGTAGATTGGCAAAGGAGCCTTTATGACTGCGATTCTTGTACATCAAAAGCTTGAAAAGAAAAACCAAGTAGAAGTATAGTAAGTAATGATTCTACCTCTGGAAGTTTTCTAAGCAGGATTAGAAACTGGCTGTTGTTTTTAGCAATTTTTTTTGTCTATGCTTTTATCTGGAAGTTTTCTAAGCAGGATTAGAAACTGGCTGTTGTTTTTTGCAATTTTTTTTTGTCTATGCTTTTATCTTTTTGCCAGCAAATCACAAGTTCAGAAAAGGCCAAAGAAAATGAAGAAACTGTCTAGTGCTGAATGTCTATAATTCCGAGAATAATTCTGTTCGGGTTTGAAAATGCATGAAACAATTAAAAGTTGTCCATGCCGCAATCTGAATAGCTAACATAGTGGTAAAATTTTCATATGCTACTTGAAAATATTAAAAAGTTATCCATGCCGTAATCCAAATCAGTGAAATTTTCAGATGCTACCCTTTGCTCTCCAACAACCATACAAACATGTGATCAAATGTGAGATAGTGCTAAACATATATTGTAAAATGCAATTGTCATCTTATCGTTCCCATCAAAAAGTACATCCAAGAAATTTATGTTCCATGTAGGGAAAACATGGCCTGCTATTCAACAACTAGCCATCCACTTTGCACCCTATAACACTGCAGATTCCAGTTACAGAAGGGGCAGGTAGAACACTACATCAAGATGGGTTCTCAATTTAATATAACATATGGTAACAAATTGGAATTAAGTGGGACTCTGCTGAATTAAAATACATGACCCAAATGGTATTACCTCCTAATGCTATTGAAAGCTTAAGTCACCTCCTAATGCTATTCAAAGCTATAACATTTCCAAAGTCTACCCAGTCTACTTAAGAGGACATAATGGGGATAAACTCAGTCCAAGGGAGTTCAGCCTCAAGGTCAGTCTCATGAGATGACCAACAATGATATTCCCAAGTAAGTGTCCGTATTAAAAATCAATTTTCAAAGCTATATCATATTACTAAACATAATATAATATACTCCACTGGAATGAAAATTGTCTAACATAACATAAAAGGTTATATCTTGTACAAGAAAGTTACAAATGAACTCAAATCTCATGTTGCTATGTTGTTATATTGAAAATTTTACATTGCAAAATAATTTACATTTTTATGGTAAATTATTTTATTTTTAATAGTAATGTAGTATTTTGTTAAATATAATTTATATTTAACAATTTAAATTAAAAAAATAAATAATTAAAAATAAGTTTTGAATAATTTAAAATTAAAATTATTTTATTTTTAATAATAATAATATAGTGTTTTGTTAAAAATAATTTATATTTAAAAATTTAAATTAAAAAATAAATAATTTAAAATAAGATTTGAGTAATTTAAAATTAAAATATATTAAAATAGATGTTTATGCAATTAAAGCATTACACATGGTAAAGATGTTTGTAAATTTAATAATATAAAATTAACACACAACCTCCAATAAAATTTATTATAAACTTAATAATATAAAATATTAATAAATATTTTGAAAAAAAAATGAAAATTAATTTATATTATTACAAATTTTAATTGTTTCATGATTATTTTAAATATTTATTTTAATTATATATAATTAATATTTTTAAGAAGTGGGTATAAGAATTTTTGTTTCTAATCTTACTTGATTTTATACAAATAAAAACATGAAAAAATGATTTGTTACAAGAATATAACAAAAAAAATATAGAAAACACAACTCTTATAAATATTAAATACAATGTTAAAATGTTGGATATATTCCCTACCTTCCACTCATACTCTAAATCAAGAGTGATATATTCCATATCTTAATGATGTAACCAATAAATTTGGATTTATTCATAAGATCTAAAAACCATGCAAACACAAGATAACGTAAAATAACTTTATTATTCCTTCTCTATCCTAATTATTACAATGAAAGTTCAACCCCTTATAACCACTATCTATAAAAACACAAGATAATGGAAAATAACTCTATTATTCCTTCTCCATCCTAATTATTACAATGAAAGTTCAACCCCTTATAACTACTATCTGAGATTTTCTAAAACAACTAATAGACAATTAAATGGACAACATTTGTCAACTCTATTTTCTGATTAAGTTCATAAATTAAGAGATAACTCATAATTACAAATTTGAAAATCCCTGTAAAAACACTAAAATCCCAATTTGAAGCTTTATATGAAAGAATTTGACCTCAAAATATGACAATGAACTCTTCCAAACACAACTTTCTGTAAAATTTCATTCCAAAAAAATACATCAAATCAAAAATTATAATGCTCATAAAATCCAAATCCAATCCCTACATAATCCCTACATCACTTCCACTCATCTACATTTAAAATTAAAAGTTAAAATTAAAAATTAAAAAAACTAAAATATCTTAATTACTACACAACATAAACCAAGGAAGATGTGGAGATTTTTCCACCTTCAAAATAATAACAACTATAAACTAATAAAAATTCACTACATGGATTGAGACTTTGTCTCCTTACAAAATCATATCGCCTTTACATGTAAAGAGACAATGTCCACACCTAAGGTTAAACATGGGAATCATGTTCACCATGGTATTAATAATCTATTTATTTGTTTTTATTATTTTTTTTTAAATTTAAAAATTAAAGATTTTATTATTTTAAATTATTATTATTTTTTTTTTAATTTAAAAATTAAAATATTATTATTTTAAATTATTATAAAATGAATTTTATGAGATTGATTTATCTTTCTGCATAAATACTAAATACTGTGTAAGAGGTTTTAAAAACGGTATATTTTATAACTTTGTGTCATCATATTTAATGATGATGTCTAAGGATGTAATGATACTAAGATCAATAAATACACATTTTAAGACCCCCAAATTATGAGGTATCGAGTTATAATTAGTTCATCATAATTTTCAGTGCAGTATAAGGTACATTCACATTTGTTTATATCTGCCAATGTTTTGGAATTCTATGAATATATTATCGTTGAAATCACAAAATCTAAAATTGTAAATTGTGAATTGCTTTATTTAGGTGAATTCAGAGCATCAATTTTAGTATGATATTGTAGTTTGAGATGCATGAGATTGCAATTTTAGTATGATATTGTAGTTTGAGATGCATGAAATTGCAATTTTAAGTTGGATGGATTTTCATATGCAAGTTTTGTTAGTTTTTATTGTGTGAAAAAAAATAAAAAAAGGTGTTTTTTATCCATGATTAATTTTTTTCCATAATAAATATAGATGTAACATCTACATGAATGTATTTAGTTCAAGTTGTTTTTCTTTTGATGCATATTGTTTTAGTTTTTTCTTTTTGATTTTTTTTAATCTGAATTAAGGAATTTGTATTAAAGAAAGGTTGTAATGAAGTTATAACAAAAATGGATTTTTGACAGAAGTTTGCACACCAAAAAACATCTTGATTTAGCCTAAGGATGTTAGCTAAGGGAAACTTTCAACACATCATTATTTGAAAGTACCTAGTAGTATATATTCAACAAAAAATACCTAATATCTGAAGGACTTCGAAGAACATATTTGATTATGAGTTAGAGAGAGAATCAACCAACTACTACATCCTCATCTTTTCTCACGAGCCACATAAGTGCTTTCCTATTTTCCACCATGACCAATTGACATTGGGATTCATTTTACTTCTTTGACTGGGCAAGGAATGAATTTGCAGTATGGACCCAATTGTGTGGTTCAAAGCGTTTCTCAACAATTAATTGAACCAAAAGATGACACTTTTCCTAAATTGTTATCTCTAATGCATTAATGTGCCTTTTTTCTTGCAAAAGGATACCCATGATGACCTCCACCTGGGAATTGGAATTAAATGCCTAAATTGAAATCTTCTCAGTAATAGATTAAAGAATGTTTCCATGTTCCCTTATGGAGTCTTCATGTCACTATAGGGATTCCCTGGTCTCCCTAAGTTCCTTGTAATCCATGAGTCTAGCAATGATATCTTAACCAAGTTTTAATGAGAATAATCCTCTGTTGCCGATGGTATTCGAGTTACAACACAAACCCAACCTAATGTATACTAAGCCATAATTGGGGTCGAAACTCTGATAGAAAATTTTCCCCAAGTTCAACCCAGGAAAAGCTACAAATGCTGGATGAAAATAAAAAAAGTAGCCAACCTAAATTCAAATTTAACAAAGAGCAAGCCTCTTTTCAAATTGCATATTCTAACATAGGTTTAGAGAAAGGACCACTGAACCTCAGACTAGGAGGGTCAAGTGAACTCCATCGAAATTATTTCAGTGTGAAATCCAAAATCACCAGAGGGAAAAGAAAGAGCAGTACCAGATGTTCAAAAATTGCAAATTCCCACTCAAGCTTGGACCTCCAGCACCGAAACTTATAAAAACCAAACTCCAATCCATTCTCCCACCTTGATTACATCACACCTTAGAAAAGTATTCATTAAACAACATGAGAATGATACAAGCATGTGGCAATAATGCACAATTCTCATCACACAAGTCCTTGCTAAGTGGGAGCTAGGTGGAAGGAAATGCTCAATGTGATAATTTAATAGATTGAAACATGGACATTCCATGACTAATTCAAGGCACTGGTTGAAAATAATCCTTATTATTGATGACTATAGTTCCAACCCTTTTTACTAAAGTTTATTTAAATGTACCAAGCCTTTAAATAAGCTTGATCATATCAAATACTATGGATGAGTACCATAAATTACATATAGTAAACCCATTAATAAGTAAATCAAAATTAACCTAATTAATTTTTAATCAAGTCAAAATTAACTTCAAATGAAATAATTATGCCAAAGGCATGTATATAGGAAGAGCTTTTGCTTGAAACCTGTCAACAACCCAAAACCTGTCAACCAAACCAAACCCGTAAAAAAAATCACTTTGCTTGCCAAACCACTTTGTTTGTCAAACCACCTGGATTTCGTGTCGACTTGTGACTTACCAATCGACTTCGTTAAAAATTTTTTGACCAAGTCTCAGTGCTATTTTCCTAACAACTTAGGGGGGTTTCCAGTTGGATATGTTTGGTCTCCTCTTTCCCGAAGGATAGATTATCGTTGTTGATTTTGATTTGTCATGGAGGCCTCTCGAGATACATTGGCTTTGATCACTACTAAATATTGGAAAAATTACGACGACTACTTGCGATGAACGTACTCTTTCATCGCCAAATTCTAAAGAAAAAGTTAAAATTTTCAATTTTGATCTAAATCCACCCCGTAGTCGTTGCTCTATCAATGAATGCAAAATATTGTTGGTGTTGCGACGATAGTCAATATGGTGGACTGCTGTCTCAATTTCGACAAAATTGTGTTTTCGTCGCAAGAGCGACACCCACTTTTGACCGTTATAAAGTTCGTCACACTAGCGACAAATGCACCGTTATAACCGTTCCCTTCTTTGGCAAAGTGAAAGTGACCTAAATATAACAAATAAATAGGTAAAAAAAAAAATATTTAGGTCACTTTCGTCGCAATTGTGACGACGGTGACCTAAATTGACCTATAAATATTTGACGATTTAAAGATGTTGCGACAATCTTTCTATAACAACGACGTTTCCAAAAGGGTATTTTTGTGTGGAAGAATGTCGCAGAATATAGTTAGAGGTGGGGAAAAAAGTAAAGCAGGTGAAAAGGGTGATGGTAGATGTTATTGCCCTTGCCAAAAATGTTGCCTCATACGTCCCGTAAGAATTTTAATAGCAACAACTACAAAACATTGTAGGAAATATCGGCACATTAATGGTGGATCGAATGAATATCGTCCCATGGTAATTCACTATATATTCATTATCTTTTTTTATTTTGTCAATTTTATATAAAATTATATATATGTACATATATTGTTTGAATGTTTGTTATAGTATACACTAATTTTGCATGATTGTTTCTATTATAAAGTTAGAGTTTCCCTCTAACTTTCCGCAGAATATTGCACCAAGTATTTGTAGAAATGATGTTGTACAAGCTGAGGAACATCATGACCAAGCAAATGAGGATCTCATGGAAGAAGATGATGGGACAAATCAAGTTAATGATCCCATGGAAGAAGATGATGGGACAAATAAAATGATCCAAGATTTTCTTTTGCAGCCAGATGAGGATGGGGACAATGCTGGTATTTATGATGAACCTCTATTAGAAAAGGAAAATAAACGACTTTATGAAGGATCAAAAGAAAATATTCTCTCCGCCCCATTGCTGCTAGTGAACTTAAAGGTTATGAATAATTTGTCGAAAAATTGTATGACACAGATCCTAAGGTGTGTAATATGTTTCATCTCATATTATACATAAATGTTGATTTTTTTCTATTTGTTTTTAGTGTTAATTAATGTGTAAAATAAGAATGCAATTTTTACGATTAATATTCTTACATTAACTAGTTATTTGTTATGTTGTAGATTGTTCGGTGAATTTTTGTTACCATCATCAAATATTTTACCTCACACATATCGAGGTTTGCATGCCATTATGAAAGACATTGGAATGGATTATCAAACTATAGATGCATGTCCTAATGACCATATTATATATTATGGAAAACATGCTTTGAAAACAGAATGTCTGCAATGTCTTATCAATAGATATCGAACCGATCAAGTAACAAAAAGGGTGCCTCGAAAGGTTCTTCGTCATATTCCCATAATTCCACGTTTGCAGTGATTGTTTAGGTGTGAAAGCATAGCACAATTTATGGATTACCATGCATGTAATAGAAGTGGAGATGGTGTTCTTTGAATGCTTGTCAATGGTTCTGCATTTAGGAAAATTGAGGAAAAATTGGCAGATTTCTAAGATGAACCTTGTAATGTTAGGCTTTCATTGGCAACTGACGGTGTTAATCCATTCAGAGAGATAAGGCTATTTTCTCAGTGTGGTCTATTTTTGTTATCAACAATAACATTCCTCCTTGGATGTCAATAAAGAGGGAGCACATAATGTTGACAATGATTGTTCCAGGTATTTCTTTACATTAATTTTTTGAATGTAACATTTTCATTTGTTTCAATTTTTGCATAATA
>ML777247.1:490516-507781 GCA_009831015.1 Picea engelmannii | reverse complement strand
AATAATATCTTAACGAAGAAAGGTGAATTTGGTGGGGTAAAAACACATGATTGACATACCTTCATTAAGGTAATAATTTTGGTATACATATTTATATATATTGGCCTTATATATATATATATATATATATATATATATATATATATATATATATATCTTGTCTACTTTGGTCGAAACAAATAACGATTCATTTTTTTGTTACAGTATATTCTACTGCTATTTCTCCCAAATGACTTTGACAACAACGTCAAACAAGTTATATATTATCTTGGAAAATACATGAGGTAAGTAGTTGTGATTTATATGCAAAATGTTCTTTCAAATTATTGTTGTACTTAATTACACATGTTTTACTTGTAATGTAATATATTATGTTATGTTATGTTGAAACATGTTATTTTCTTATGTCATGATCTCATGTAGATGGTTGTCATTGAAAGAAATCCATGAAGATGATATAAATTATTGGAAGAGAGAAATTCCTCATCTAATGTGTGAAATGCAAAAGTATATACCTCCAACATTTTTCAATGCACGAGAACACTACCTCATACACCAAGTTGAGGAGATTGAAATTTGTGGACCTGTTCACACAAGGTCAATGTGGATGGTGGAGAGGCACTTGAAATCATTGAAGGCGTTGGTTAGACAAAGAGCACGTCCTAAGGGTTCTATGGTGGAGGGATATATGGTATATCAATCCATGGTGTATATTAGTCAATATCTTCCTAAATTAGCAGGGCCAACTATGCATGTGTAATGTTCCTGACTTGGCTAGTCTAGGAAACACTTCTAATGTGTGAGTAGGATTAATTGTTTACAGCATATAAATGATCATACAAATAACAAATGTGAAAAATGACTGCAATGTTTATATTATTATATATATGTAGAGTACAAAGGCCGAATGTGGTTGAATAAAATGAATCACTTGGCTAGATAAAAAGACAAAAGGATCTTAGCCGAAATAAAATAAGAAAACTAAATGATAATACCTGATAATAGATGAGCACTGTGGGATCAATGGATGAGCTGGAACTATGGCAGCTCATACGGTAACTGCTAGAAGTATGGAAAGTTCACTCTGACATCTATACCTCTCAGAATGGCCTAGAAACTGTCCCAAATGGTGCGCCCTGCTCTAGCTCTCAGGCTTGGTAACTGATTGACCCCTCTGCTGGTGGGTCTGGACCCTGAATGGACCCCCCTAGGGGAATGTGCCCCTCTCTCACTAGAAAAATGTGTCCTAGTGATTCCACCATCAGAATCCGTTGAGATGTATCTCAAAATGATCTCTTTGGTCTACTGGGAAATGGGTCGGAAAGGTTCCCTTGAATCTGATATGATGCTCGCTCGGGAACCTGAATGTGTCTGCCAAAAGTGTCGCACTTCCAAGTATGGAAAATGCACCCCAGATGATTCCTTCATCGGAATATGACGAGGAACCTGGCAAAAATTGTGCCTTGCCTTCCACTCAACTGGGTTGGAGGGGAATCTCTAAACTCTCCCTAGATGAGACAAGTTGATCCACTAAACCTCCTCAGGAGCTTCACCCTCACCCTGGATAAGTGCGCCCTTGCTGCTGGACCTTGCATAACTACTGCTGAAGAATGATGGAAGACCTGTGTGATCTTCCCAGTGACTAGGGTGTGTCTCTCAACACCGAAATCAACCAACTGGTATCTTCCTCCTGGAATCCACTGAACTATCTCTCCTGAGATGTGCCTCTCTCCTTAATGACAAGTCATAATATGCATAATGATGAATTAGGTCACCGAATCTTCTCTTATAGATTTCCAAAACCCTAATTCACTGTTCAAACCCTAATTCACTGTTGAAACCCTAATTCATTGTTGACTTCTAATTTTAGCTCATTTGTACTATTTTTAGCTCATAATGACTTAAAAACACTTTTAACCATTTTTAGCTCAATGTCACTTTCCGAACATAACACCTTTGACTGGAATGACCTCTAGTAACCTTGTTTACTCATTTTTTGGCCCTGGCTATAGTCTAACGGGGCTGTTTAGACCATTAAGCCTCCTCTCTGGAGCTCCTAATTGGAAAGGGACATTACAGTCCTCCCTTCCCGAAATAGCTTGTCCTCAAGCAATACTAGTCCAGGGTGTTGCAACACCTGCTCACTCTCTCAAGTAGCATCCTCTACTGGAAGCCCTCTCCATTTGATCAAGCACTCTCTGATGACCCTTCTCCTCAGTTTCCGCTCCTGGAACTCCAAAAAATCCTACGGAACCAACTCCAATTGTCCCTCCTCATCCAATGGGGGAAGCTCCTCTGATTTTCTAATGAATTGTCCCACTACCTTTTTGAGGCAAGATACATGGAACACGTTATGAATATTTCTCCCCTCGGGAAACTCTAGCTCATAAGCAACCTCACCTACTCAATGCATGATCTTGTAAGGGCCATAAAATCTGGGCTTGAGCTTCTCGGCCCCACTCTTTTTCAGAGATGATTGTCTGTAAGGTTGGAGTCTCAAGAAAACCAAATCCCCAACCTCAAAGATGCACTCTATCCCGTGTCTATCTGCACTCATCTTTTGTCGGTTCTGGGCCGTCTGGAGGTTCTCTTTCAACAACTTGAGAATCTCTTGAATCTCTATGATCCAATCCTTAGCCTTGGGAGCTATGCTCTCCTCAAAAACCAAGTCTACGAAAGTGGGAGCATCATATCCATACAATGCTCGGAATGGTGTCATACCAATGGAAATGTGGAAAGTGGTGTTGTGGAAATGCTCCCCTAGCTGTAGCCACTTTACCCATCTTCTCTGCTGTCCACCTACATAGTTCCTCAAATATCCTTCAACGCACTTGTTTACAATCTCGGTCTGCCCATTTGTCTGAGGGTGATAGCTGGTGCTGGGTGTCAACTCTTTCCCCACCAATCGAAACAAATCTCTCAAGAATGTCCACATGAACAGACTGACCCTGTCACTGACGATGTTCCTCGGCAACCCATGAAGTCTGAAGACCTCCCTGAAGAATAGATCGGCTACTTGAACTGCGCTATACTTTGTTGGTATGGGATAGAAGTGAGAAAACTTGGTCAATCTGTTGACCACTACATAGATACAGTCCTTACCCTAGACCTTGGGTAGGCCTATGATGAAGTCTATCGATATACTCTCCCATTTCTGCTTTGGAATGGGGAGTGGCTGAAGTAGTCCCACTGGAAGAGTATTCTCTGACTTGTTCTACTGGCAAGTCACACACTCACTGACGTGTCTCATAACATCCTGTTTGAGGCCCTTCCACGAGAACCTCTCCCTGATCTGTCTGTAGGTTTTGAAAAACCCCTAATGGCCTGGTAGTGGTGAATCATGAACTGCTGCGAGGATCTTCTTCTTGAGCCCTGAATCTAGCACCAAGTAGACTCTATCCTTGTAGAATATGACATCATCAATGACCCTATACCTGTCATCCTGTATCTATCCATCCATCACCTCACAAGCGAAATTGTTCTTGGAATATTCCACTAACAAGTGGGATTTCCAATATGCTAAAATCTCCATCAAAGAACATGCCACATGTCTCCTCTATAGTGCGTCAGCCACAATGTTCTTCTTCCCCTTGACATACTCTATGTCGAAGTCGAACGCCTGTACCTTCGTCACCCATTTTTGTTGGCGCCCACTGAGATCCTTCTGCTGAAGGAAATACTTCAAGATGTTGTGATCTATCTTGACCATGAATTTTTTTCCCACCAAATATTGTCTGAATTTGGTCAAGGCATGCATGATTTCCAACATTTCCTTGTCATAAATGGAGTACAGCTTCTCAGGTTGACTACGCTTCCTTCTCTCGAATACAATGGGGTTTTCTCCCTGCATTAAAACTGCTATGATACCCTCATAGGACGCATCACACTATAGTACAAATGACAAGGTGAAGTCTGGTAATGCCAACAATGGACAATTTCTCATGACTTCCTTCATGTGATCAAAGGAATTATGTGATTCCTCGGTCTAGATGAAATCCCCCTACTTGGTAATATCCGTAAGAAGTGCTCCAAGCTTAGAAAAACCCTGGATGAAATGCCTGTAATAGTTGCACAGCCCGAAGAAACTCCTAAACTCTGTCACATCCTTAGGCGTTGGCTAGCTCTGAATGGCCCTGATCTTTTCCTGGTGCACCTGTACCCCCTGTGCACTGATGATATGGCCTAAGTAAAGCAACTTTGTCATACTGAACTCAGACTTGGACTCTTTGGCATATAATGATTGTGCCTTCACGAGGCTCAATACCTCATCCAGGTGCCTCATATGCTCCTGCAATGTCTTGTTGTAGACCAAGACGTTGTTGAAGAAAACCAAGACCGATTTCCTCAACTAATCCCTGAATATGTGTTTCATGCAAGACTGGAATGTAGCGGGTGCATTGGTTAGCCCAAATGGCATAACCATGAACTCGAAATGTCCAAAGTGACATAGAAATGTCGTCTTCTCTATGTCCTGCTCTCGAATGTTGATCTGATGATACCTATAGCATAGATCAATATTTGAGAAGAAAACTACCCCATGCAGTTCATCCATAAACTCGTCAATGCGTGGGATAGGATACTGGTTCTTGATGGTTTTCTTGTTCAAGTCTCAATAATCAATGCACATCCTCATAGTGCCATCCTTCTTCAGAACTAAGACAACTAAATAAGCGAATGGGTTGCTTCTCAGTATAATGTGTCCCATCGCTAGAAATTCCTTGATTTCCTTCTCTATCTCATCCTTGAACCTCCTAGGATGAAGATGGGGGGGGGTGATCATAGGTTTATCCCCCTCCTCCAACTCAATGGTGTGCTCAAACCCCCTGTTAGGTGGTCTCCCTGGTGGAATCGACTCAAAAACCTGTTGATGTCATCCCAACAAATTATTGATCTCTGTTTGATACTGTTGTCGACCCTCTGAATCCTTCTGTGTATTGATCAAACACTTCGTGGCATATGTTACCTCCCCATGTCTGAATATCCTCTCCATCCTCTTGGCTGAAACTGTCATGGGTGCTCCTGTCGACATACCTCTTAGAACAACCTTCTTCCCATCATGGTCTCTGAATCCCATCTCCAAGGTTTGGTAATTGGTGGTGATTTTTCCCAAGGTAATCATCCACTGGACTCCCAACACCACATCTGTGTCAGATAGGTCAACCACATAAAATGTGTCTCTCACTGTGTAGTTCCCTAACTTTACCTCCAAGTCTATAACTCTGTCTAGACACTCCACTGTGTGGTCATCTGCTACCGCAACATCAAACCCCTCAAACTCCTTTGTCTGAAGTGTCTGTCTCGATACTAGTGAAGTGTCAATGAAGTTGTGGGTGGCCCCACCATCTATCAGGGCGATTTCCCATTGCCCCTGAATAATCCCTCTGATATGGAGGTTATCATACCTGGGAACACCAAAAAGGGTTGCTATGATTCCTCCCTTTGCTGGTTTCCTCCTGTTATCCTACTCAGGTGGTTGTGGGACTACTAGAGGATGGGCTCCTGTTGGTGTCGATGGTCTATGGGGAGGCTGCTCTTCTGCTTGTGCTGATTCGTCCTCTGAGCTAGTGGATCCACTGTCCTACTCCTCCTCCTCATTGTCCATGCTTTCTGCTACCACCTCAATATAATGAATCTCTCCCTTGCCCATGCATCGGTGGCCTGGGACCCAAGGGTCTCTACAGTTGAAGAAAATCTTCTTCCTCATAATCTCTCGCCTAGTCTCATCATCCAAATTCTCCTTGCCCTTCCATTCTCTATGGAATGGCTTCCTGTCTTGATCCCTTCGGGGTACAAAGGGTTTGTAAAAGGTTTTAGTATTTAGAACTGAGTCTGCCAAATCTTGAGTGCGAAGGATGGCATCCTACAAGGTGGGTGGCATGTATGCCTTCACCCATCCTCTCAAAGGCTCTTTGAGTCCCTCGGTGAATAAAATGATTAACCTGGGATCTGATATATCTGTCACTGCCACTGCTACCCGCTGAAACTCCATAATGAATGCCTCTATTGTGCCAGTTTGTCTCAATTGGGCTAGATCCCTGAAGTGGATCTCAATATCCTTCCTGCTAAACCTGTCCATAAGCCTCTCTATGAACTCCCTATAGGAGGTGATGCGACTGTGACCCAATGTCACCAATTCGTGATACCACCACTCGTGTGCCTCACCCTCCAAGTGTAAGGTCGCGAAGCTGATGGCCTCTTTCTGGGTCATCTTATTGAGCTTGTAGTATGTGTCTAGATTCTGTACCCAAACTTTGGCGGTGCATTTGGACAATCTGTCGAAATATGGTATGGTGATTTTACCAAATTTTAGATGAAATCCATGTTATGCCCCTATTGTTGTTACGATCCTCCTCTCTGTGGCTCTCTAGGGTGGTTCCTAAGTCTGAGTCCACAATACTCGAATAGGGTCATGTCCTGATGGAAGTCACGACCCAATGCTACGTACTCCCTCCAATACTCTGTTATGTCCTTTGCATTAGTGGGTGACCTATGTGCTATCAACGACTGTGCTGCTACCGGGGGTGCCCTCTGGAAACTGGGAAAGAAGGTTCTGGGAATCCTACTCGCAGAGGTGTATGTGCAAGTGGGTGACTGGTGTCTACTGCCTTCTCCTGAGTTCCCCTATACTACATGCGGGGATTGTGTGTCCGGGGTGCCCACTCTAGCCAATCTATCAACCACTTGTGCCAAGGAATGAGACATGGTCCACTGACTAGCTAACATATCGTTGATAACCTGCATGAAGGCTGCCTCTGGTTCCATGGGGGCCTTGCCACTGCCCTCTGGTCACTCATAACTGTCTCCTAACATCCTCTCTGCCTCACACTCATCCTCATGTTCTGCCCTTCTCTCTGCTTCTCTGAGCGAGGAGGAAAAGGAAGAAAGTCATGCCTAGACCTTATTTCCCTACGCCTATTGTAAGTGACATATTTGTCACCTATGTGTTCACAGCCCTCTGGGTCTTCTGCTACACTCATCGTCTTTAGTCACGGGCTGGAAGGACTAAAGATCTGATACCACTGTAATGTTCCTGACTTTGATAGTCTAGGAAAAGTTGTTAATGTGTGTGTAGGATTAATTGTTTACAACATATAAATGATCATACAAATAACAAATGCGACAAAGGACTGCAATGTTTATATTATGATATCTCCACGGAGTAAAAAGGCCAAATGTGGCTAAATAAAATGAATCACTCAACTAGATCAAAAGAAAAAAAGATATTATCCAGAATACAATAAGCAAACTAAATGATAATACCCGATAATGGATGAGCACTGCGGGATCAATGGATGAGATGGAACTATGGAAGCTCATACAGTAATTGTTGGAAGTATGGAAAGTTTTCCCTGGCGGCTATACCTCTCGGAATGGTCTGGAAACTGTCCCAAATGGTGTGCCCTTATCTATCTCTCAAGCCTAGTAACTGACCGACCCCTCTGCTGGTGGGTCTGGACCCTGGATGGATCCCCCTGGGGGAATGCGCCCCTCTCTCACTGGAAAAATGCGTACTAGTGATACCACCGTCAGAATTGGATGAGATGTATGTCAAAATGTTTGCCTTGGTCTATTGGGAAATGGGTCAAAAGGGTTTCCATGAATATGATATGATGCTCGCTTGGGAACCCCGAATGTGTTCGCCAAAAGTGTCACACTTCCAAGTCTGGAAAATGTGCCCCAAATGATTCATCCATCAGAATCTGACGAGGAACCAGGAAAAAGATGCGCCTTTCCTTCCACTCAACTGGGTAAGAGGGGAATATTTGAACTCTCCCTAAATGGGACAAGTCGATCCACTGAACCTCCTCAGGAGTTGCGCCCTCACCCTGGATAAGTGTGCCCTTGCTGCTGGACCCTGCATAACTGTTGCTGAAGAATGTTGGAAGACCTGTGTGATATTCCCGGTGACTAGGGTGTGTCTCTCAACATCGAAATCATCCAATTGGTGTCTTCCTCGTGGAATCCACTGAACTATATCTCCTGAGATGGGCCTCTCTCCTCAATGACAAGTCATAATTTGCATAATGATGAATTAGGTCGCTGACTCTTCTCTTATAGTTTTCCAAAACCCTAATTCACCGTTGAAACCCTAGTTTAGTGTTGAAACCCTAATTCACTTATGAAACCCTAATTCACTATTGACTCCTAATTTTATCTCATATGTTATATTTTTAGCTCATAATGACTTAAAAGTGCTTTTAACAATTTTTAGCTCAATGTCACTTTCCGAACATAACACCTTTGACTGGAGTGACCTCTAGTAACCCTGTTTACCCCTTTTCTGGCCCTGGATATAGTCTAACAGGGCGGTTTAGACCATTAAGCCTCCTCTTTGGAGCTCCTAATTGGAAAGGGACATTACAACATGCAGTGGATCACATTTGGGATGTGAACTCCATCAAAAAATTTGAAGATCAAGAGCATCTATTGGGGCAAGGTAGAATGAAAAAAATGAGAGGTAATATATTAATAATTGTGAAAATTTATATTAATAATACATACAAAGTTTCATTTTTTTGTGTATATGATCATACTCATTAATTTATTAATATAATTTATTTCATAAATTATAAATATTTATAATTACCTGCATATTGGACGTTATAACTAATATTTAATATTGGTGAATTATGTTTTCTTGATTAAGTTGCTCAAGAGTGGGATGCACTGCGTTTATACATTGCAAATAATCTTGATTGGATGAATGTATGGATTGAAAGATGTAAACAACATAATGGAGGTAAGTTATCATGACAACGACTGTCTGAATTGGTTAGAGAAGCTCGTTCTAACGGAGATGCCAATGTTACGCAAAGGGAAATTGATTTAGCAAATGGTTTGAAAGATGGACAGGTAAGCAAATTCACCCATTTTATTCAGTTATTTTATATTATATTAATGTGACTACATGTGTACTGTACTTTTTAGATACTTTCGAAGTTATATAAATATATGTTAATTTATTAAATGACAATGCATCTTTTACGTATTTGACATATTGCAGTTGAAACACCACAAGGCTATGTGGTGCAATGGTCGTAAATTTCGCATCAAACAATTGGATGAAACCAATAAAACTTCTAACAGTGGGATAACTGCAGTATTCCAGGTCACTAATGTTTCTTCCAGGAGTGACAGACATCCTTGAGAATCTGAAAATAGATACTATGGGTATTTAAACGATATACTTGAGTGTGAATTTAATTCCTTCAAATTAGTTATGTTCGATGTCAAATGGTATAGGTTACGAATGCATGAACGCGATGAGGAATGAACTGTTATTCAACATGCCAACAAATTTCCAATGATTAAAACAACGGTGTTTGAAAGAGGACATGATCGCTATGTTTTTCCAAGCCAATGTGAGCAGATCTTTTACTCAAATGTTCTAGGTGAAAGGGATTGGTCATTTATTGTTAGATATGATCCAATAGGAAGGCCAATTAAGTATACTCATTTATAGGAAGAAGATGATATTGAAGATCAAGAAGATGATTTGAAGGATCATATAGAGCCGGAAGATCATGGAGGGTCGATAGATGAAGAAGACAAAGAAGATCATGATCCAGGTGTAGGAGACAATATTGCAATTCTTGATGATGATGTCGATGAAAATATGCTCAAAAATGACATTGATGACGATGATGATATCATCAATCATTTCAAAATCGTTTCAGAACCGGATGATGATACAGATGTCAAGTTCAATGAAGAAGATCAAGATACAAAATAAGAATGATTACATAGATGTTGAGGTTGGATTAGGTACATGACTATATAATATTTTAATTTGTATGAATTATTCTCTTAAAATAATTTACTTATACTGTCATGGGTTAATTACATGTTTTTAAGTTTTATGTGACGTTTTTATATCCTATGTTACATGTTGTTTAATTATTATTTGAAACCTGAAAATAGTTGCCAATATACTAAAGTACGTAGTAGATTAAAAATATCATTTAGAAACACATAATTTCATGTACCTTCATTAATTTTTGTTTTTGTAGTTTCTATGCATGAATCTTAATAGGACGTTGATTTCGATTATTTTCTATTTTATAGATTGGGTTTTGGGGATCAATTGAGAGTGATGTGAGGGGGAGGGGAGGGGCCATATGAGGTTCCACCTTCACATGGTTGGCCTTGTTCAGTAGAGGATAAATTATTCTTGAAACCAAGAGAATCTCTTTCATTTTTATGCCATCATGATCGTACAATATTTCATCAATATTGTTGTCACAGTATTGCATGCATCAACGAAGTTTCGATGAACGTGTTTTTCATTTCTATAGATTTTTTTTTGAAACCCTAATTTTCTTTCAAAGTATTTGGTTGACGCATCAAATTATCAAATTTTAATTTCAAGTTGATAAACCAAATATGAAATGAATCCAAGTATCATTTGATATCGCCGTAAGAGAGATGAATGTAAATAATCTTGCAACGAATTTGCTATACTATCGACGAAAAAAGTTCGTTGATATAAGTATAGCTAATTCATCGCAAGAATATTGTGTCTAATTTGAATGGTGTTACATGGTTTGCAAGGAGTGTAGGGCTTATATTATGGTGTAATGCAGTGTAGTCTATAAGAACAATCTCTATGCCAAACCTCAAAATGGATAATACCATATCTTGTTCATAAGACAAATATTGTTTGTATGTTTTCTTTGTGGTGGCTCAAGCCCTCAATACACATGATGCCTGACAATGAAATGTAACAATTTGACTATTGCATGATAGTGTTATGTCACCCATGGTTAAGGAAAGAACTTAAGGTTCTTAGGTCCTATTTGAATCTTCTTAGAATTAAGATTCATTACATAGTCCTTGAAAAAAGACAAAAGACTTATGTAGTGGATATTAGTTTGGTCTTTATGTGGTACATTTTATGCCATTAGTATGTTTTGTACAAAATAATGGATCTTGGGGACTACACCATGGTAAAGGAATGAGTAACAAGGAACAAGGACATTGCTTTCAATTATTTTCTATTTTATAGATTGGGTTTTGGGGATCAACTGAGAGTGATGTGAGGGGGAGGGGAGGGGCCATATGAGCTTCCACCTTCACGTGGTTGGCTTTGTTCAGTAGAGGATAAATTATTATTGAAACCAAGAGAATCTCTTTTATTTTTATACCATCATGATCGTATAATATTTCATCAATATTGTTGTCACAGTATTCCATGCATCAACGAAGTTTCGATGAATGTGTTTGTCATTTCTATAGAAGTTTTTTTGAAACCCTAGTTTTCTTTCAAAGTACACAATCCCTCTTTTTCGTTCATTTATTAATCAATGCCATACAAATACACCCTTTCAGTACTATATGTTGACACGTGTGTAATGTCGAACAAATTTTACAAGGAACAAGGAACATAAATTGTATGAGGACTAGACACCGGCAACAGTGACCTGCGAATGGGGCCAACGATGAAATTTTTTCAAACAATTTATGTATGCATTGAAATTTGTCATGGATAGACTATTTGCATGCCTTAACAATATGGGAGGGTTTATCGACTCAAATTTGACTAACATGCCCACTTTCTTCCATCATCAATTCATCATGTACACCATAAACCCTAAGTTTCTTTCAAAGTACACAATTTGGTTGACGCAAGTTTTTAAGTTTTCGTCAGTATTTCTTCATTTTTCTTTTAGGTTCTACATTAATGTATATACAATGTATCTGTGTCATATTTGTGATGAAAAATCCCTCTTTTTCATTTATTTCTTAATCAACACGATAAAAATACTAGAGGTGGGCAACAATGACATGTGAATGGGGCCAACGTTGAAATATTTTCAAACTGTATCTGTATGCATTGAAATTTGACCTGGATAGACTATTCACATGCCTTAACGATATGGGAGGGTTTTTGGACTCAAATTTCACTCACACACCCACTTTCTTCCATCATCATATCATCATGGAGACCATAAACCCTATTTTTCATATGTTCTAGTAGATATGTTAATGATTCCAAATTTCATATTTGTATTTGACTCAAGGTCCAACTAGTTGCTTGAAAAGTATCAAATTTTAATTTCAAGTTGATAAAACAAATATTGAATGAATCCAAGCATCATTTGATGTCGTCGCAAGAGAGACACATGTAAATAATCTTGCGACGAATTAGCTATACTCTCGACGGAAAAAGTTCGTCGATAGTATAACTAATTCGTCGCAAAAAAATTGTGTCTAATTTGAATGGTGTTACATGGTTTGCAAGGAGTGTAGGGATTATATTGTGGTGCAATGTAGTGTATTCTATAAGAACAATCTCTATGCCAAACCTCAAAATGGATAGTACCATATATTGTTCATAAGACAAATATTCTTTGTATGTTTCCTTTGTGGTGGCTCAAGGGATCAATACACATGATGCCTGACAATGAAATTTAACAATTTGACTATTGAATGATAGTGTTATGTCACCCATGGTTAAGGAAATAACTTAAGGTTATTAGGTCCTATTTGAATCTTCTTAGAATTGAGATCCGTTACATAGTCCTTGAAAAAAGACAAAAGACTTATGTAGCGGATATTAATTTGGTCTTTGTGTGGGACATTTTATTCCATTAGTATGTTTTGTACAAAAATAATGGATCTTGGGAACTACACCATGGTCAAGGAACAAGGAATGAGGAATGAGGAACACAAAACAAGGAACAAGGAATGAGGAACGAGGAACACAGAACAAGGAACAAGGAATGAGGAATGAGGAACATAGAACAAGGAACAAGGAATGAGGAACAAGGAACAAGGAACGGGGAACGAGGAACACAGAACAAGGAATGAGGAATGAGGAATGAGGAACACATAACAAGGAACAAGGAACAAGGAATAAGGAACAAAAATTGTACGAGGACTAGACATCGACAACAATGACCTGTGAATGGGGCCTGTTATCACCCTGTAATTTCCTAGGCTGAGGAGTAAATCAGCAGGGGTAACCACAAAACCCCTTCGATTCTAGGACCTAGCCATCCAAGACTTAGAGAGGGATCTCTATATCAGATTTATCTTTGTTTGTATAGAATGTTAGGTTAGTTATAAGGGTACGAGGTTTGTGTTTAGAGTTTTTTGGTTGAGACAACAGAAAAGGGCCATTGGGAAAAAATGGAGTCAGGAGGTTAAGATGATATATGAATGAATAACTAAGAGAAAATGTAACCAAGCAGGGTAATCATGTCAGTGGATCCTTTGAGCTTATAAAATGGGAAAAGAAGACTAGATCGAAGTTCATTTCAAATGTAGATCAGATCTTATCCGAATTCTACATTTCAAACTTGGAAGAAAACATAAATATTGTTTCGGGCCAGCACAGGGTGTTAAGAACAAACCCTGCACATTATATTTTCATAAACAATACAAAAATAAAAATCATGTGAAACATGAAAATAACAAGTTACATCAGGGAAAAAATTCACCACTTAAACATGATGCAAGAATCTGGAAATATAATGCCTTTGTATTCATCCATAACAGTCACTTACAGTCTTTGAAACATTTTTACAGTGGATGGGGTCATTTCCATGCCATCCTTCCGTGTCAGTCTAACCCCATCTTCCTTTGAAAGCATAGAATTTATATCCTTTACATCAAAATCTAATATCCTATCAAAGAGGATCTGAAATACTAAAAATAACACATAATCAAAACAATTTCAAAAAATTAGGATCAAGTCCTATCTTAAGGGGTCAAGCCCTTATCCTAATCTGGTAGTCCTCAACAATCTTTGACATCTTCAACAGTGTTCTGGGTGATGACAAGGCAACTCAAGATCCTTTTCTGGCACCTGGGAAAATCTTCAACCAAAAATAGGATAATGTTTGAGCCTTTTATCCTTCGTATTTGCCACTAAACCCTGAAAAAGAGGATGATCTTTATCCATTTTAAAGTTATAATTCATTTGAAACCTTCCTCAAATGATTTGGCAAAAAAAATATTTGATCTGGGAAAAAAGACTAACGTTCTGCCTGTGTCCGCGCTTTCAACAACTTACGTGCCTGAAACAGAGTAGGATAAGTTGTTGAAACTCCTGGGATTCGACAACTAACAACGCTTTTTCAAATTCGGTTAAGCTGCTGAAACTGCAGGTATTTGAAGTCATTTTCAAAATTGTAAAAAATGGAATTTCTTCAATCTATCTACCCTTCGGGATCTTTGTTGAGGTTCATAGCAGCTTATGCTAGAGATTCTATATCAGGATGTGTTTTTGGCTTAGGATATTTAAGGATTAGCTTGATCCTTAAACATCTAACCATTTTATGCAACTTATGATTCTCCTTGAGAAATTTCTTATTCTTCTTCTACTCCTTTATATGCATTTTAGCCAACCTTTCAAATGAGTCTCTTACCTCATCAGATGTCCTTTTCATAGACTGATTATGAGATTTGATGACTCTTTCTAACAACTTAAGGTCTGTTACTTCCTCTTTCAGTTTTTGAATTTTGGATGCTTTACTGATCTTCTTTTTAGTTGATGTCTCAGATACCTCCAAGGCTGGAGCTTCAACTTCAGTTTCCTCTCTCTCCTCCATGGGTGTTTCAGATTTAGAATCTAAGTATGGAAAATTTAAGACGTTTTTCTCAGTAACAGTGCTCTGGCCCTCTAGTCCCTGATCAAACTCAAGATTCTTTTTTTCCTTCTTAGACCTAGGTGAAGGGGTTGGTTTTTCCGTCTGAACTAGTGACAGAGCCCTTCTCTTCCTCTTACTATTCATGGGTGTAGAGGACTTGTTTGTAGGTGTCTTCTTGTCCTTGGGTTGGATCTCTTGCCCAAATTCTCCCCAGAATAGGAGATAATCCCATGTCTTCTCTGGAGTTCCTCCATCACTATAAGCTTTATGAGGCCATGATGGAAAATCCTATTGTGCACCTTATCAGGCTTAGCTTGAACTTGGTGTGACATCTTAGTCAAGCTCCTGTGAAGATAATGGGGTATATTGAGAGGACACTTGCCTGTAAAATGATTCATCAGTTTGAAGTGATAGAGCATGACTCTACCATATCTACCCTCACAAGTGATGTACACTTGAATTGCCTTAAGAAAATGCTTCCATTTGTCCTCCGGGTAAGACTTGGGAACATCCTTCTACCAAATAATGCTTTGAAAATCAGGCTTAAGGTAAGACCTTAACTTAATATCCTTAGTGACATTTTTTTTAAACCATCTCTCACCTTGCCTAGGCATGTCTGTTTTTGCTGCAACATTAGCCTCATAAATTTGCATTACCATTGGTCCCAAGATAAATTTTGCTCCATCAAAACTTTGAGCAAAGGCTTCAACAACACCTTGGTGATACCCCTACAATTTCTCACAATACCTATAACAACCTACTTCTTTAAACATCTGGCAAATCTCAGAATGAGATTCCAGATATAAGACATCATTCAGCTCCTTCCTGAGCAAATTTCCTCCACGAGCCATCTGCAAAAAACGTTAATACCTGCAAACAACAAAATCAGGCTAGAGTGGAAGATCAACACTGATGTAGGGCGAAATAGAAGTCAGATGGAGGAAAATTGCATGAGGTAGACTAGTGGTTTGAATGGCAACCTTTGAAATGAACAGTTTGCAGACTATAAACTATAATGCTCATTCAAAACAGAGAATTCCATATGGTTTGTTGGGCGGATTTGATAATGACAAATAATTTTCGATGATGGCAGATTCCCGAAATGACAGTAAGGATTTCAGATCTGATAGCTTAGGGTTTAATGATTTCTCAAAACATCAATTAAAATCATAATAGAACGCCTTGTAGTGTAGTCGTTTCTTTCGTCAAAAGTTGGAAATAGGGTATGATCAATTGTTTCAACCTCATTTATGACATAAAAAATCTCAATAAATAGTTGATAATATTCTCAATCGAGAGTTTAAATATTTTCAACCAAGAATCTAGGGGGAGAATCATAACCCTCGACCAAGAATCTAGGGGGAGAATCATAACTCTTTGTTGAGACATTTTAAAATGTTTCGACCAAGAATTTTAACTCTTATCCAAAAGATTATTTAACTTTCAATCAAGATATTTCAATGACTATTTTCTTGATTGAAAGAATAAATATCACATTTCTTCACAAGCTTCTTTCCAAAACATGTTACTCGTCTTCGCATTTTCACCCACTAGTACTTCCCTTGGATGAAGTTGTCCACTTGCACTAATCCCACGTCTTCATTGCCCTATCATTATGTTGTTGAAGTTCTATCTCTATATTGCCATCACCTATGGTTACGTTGTCAAAATGAGGATGGAAGGAAACCTAAAATGTTGTTAGATAAAAGGAACCTAAAGTTAAGTAGTAGCCCAAGGAGAGGATTCAAGGGCACCTATAGTTAAGTTGTCAAAATGACGATGGAAGGAATCCTAAAAATGTTGTTAGATTAAAGAACCTAAAGCAAAGTAGGAGCCCAAGGAGAGGACTCAAGGTCATCTTTAGCACACTTGAGGTGATATGCTCACATGCCTCTGTAATACTTCTCTTGACTATGTTAATATATAGACCACATTTCCATCCCAAAAAACATTTTATTCCCTAGTTCATGCCATTCGAAGAAGTAGAATGATTTTGGCAAACCAACAACCAATATGATTTGTCATTAGTAAGAAATAATGGAATTTTAGTTAATTGGTTTTTTAACTCGTTATTATAAGAGTGTTTGGTCACTTTGCACACAAACCAATTACTAATAAGTGGTAACAACAAAAATTTGGGTGTTAATTGGATTTATTTTGTGATTGTTATCCTCTACACCAAGATTAATGAAAGACAAAGATATTTAAAAAATGAGATAAAATTTGGTGAATAAAAATATTTATAATTTTTCTTTTGCAAATAGATAAATTCATTCTTTTTCTAAATCAACTAATTTTTTATTGATATGTAGCTTATATGACAATACATTGATCAAAGTTTTTAAACCCATAATGTTTTCAATCTACCTTCTAGGTCACACTAACCATTGTCATTGACCATCTCATATAGAAGGATGTCAATAACAAGATAAACAGAATCCATCTTCAAATTTAGCTCTAATAACAAGATAAACACCAAATTTTTGTATGAGACCCCCTTGTTTCTGGGACAAGGGATACCCTCCGCCCAGTGATTTGACTCGTAAAATCTATGGAGGTATACATACCCTACCCCCCTTTATATTTGAACTTATATATATATATATATATATTATAACAAAACATTATAACAAAACCCATGCCCATATGTTGATAATATATTTATAATATA
>ML777247.1:478727-490466 GCA_009831015.1 Picea engelmannii | reverse complement strand
TATATATATATATATATATATAGATATAGATATATATAGAATGTATATATTATAAATATATTATCAACATATGGGCCTCAGTTTTGTTATAATGTTTTGTTTTTTATTTATTATATATATATATATAAAACAAAACATAAAACATTTAAAAAAAAAACCCCGCCCATATGTTGATGCATATCCCGACCGCACCCATATGTTGATCCATATCCCCTCAACATAGAGGACCCGCGGTCATATCCCTGCACGCCCATATGTTGATGCATATCCCTGCACCCATATGTTGATCCATATCCCCGCAACACAGAGCACCGGCCATATCCCTGTGATAGCAGACCGACCATAGATGGAGAAAGACGTTGTAGAGAGAGGATAAATACTAGGGGGCGGACAAACTAGGAGAGACAGGTTGCGAACAGAGGAGAAAGAGGGCGTGGAAAGAGGAGAAAGAGGTCGAGCGCCTTAGCCCTAGCAATGACACAAGGAAAGGTAGATTTACATGACCAGAGATGCCTCACTCTTTTCAGGAGACAAATGTTAACGATTTTTCTTATATAACTAGTTTCTTCCTTCCATTTTCAAGCTTTAAAACCCATGAATCAATACCATAAAGAACCCTCGGGGGAATATTTCTGAAACAATAGAGATGAAGTGTGGCACATAACAAGGGTAAACCTAGTGGATAATTCTTTTGTCCATGTAATGTGTTCATATATTTCAAGTCATTGTCATCTGCTCCAGAACACACCACATACCCTTCGGCTTTGCTGGTGTATGGATCAGGCCCTCTAATCAGTCTTTGTGACCTGTAAAAATGAGGAAAGTCAAACCATGTTGAGAAGAATTGTTTCAAAAGGCATAAGGATCTTTCCATAAGGAAACTTAATATTCTAGGGACAATGAGGTTTCTATTGTTTCCTATTCAACCTAGTCCTATAATCATCTTAACCCACACTCATAAGAATTTAGTTGTGCAAAGAATGGTTTCCTCTAAATAAGATATCTCGCCAATCTACACTACAGGTGTGGGGAACAATGATCAAACCCTTGCAACTGCATTCCAACAATCTTCAAACTCAACCAAAATAGTCATTGACCTTAAAGGAGGATTGATTCACATAAGAATAGTGACTTTATCTAGACCTTTCTCTAAGTACACTACCATGTTTGGATAGATGTTTTTCTGAGTACATTTCCCTATTAGACAAATGTTTCTATTGCACATAGCACCATTTGGTGTGACATATCTTTATGGAATATACATGAACAATATATCTTTATCTTAGAGAATTTTTTGGGCATCTAAAATTCAAAAATGACAAAAAAAAAAGTGTTATGAGTCAAAATGGTATTACATTTAAAATTCAAAATTAAAATGTTCAAACATATACATACAAAAAATATTTATTGGTACTTTCTCATAATTTAGCAATCAATAGTGCCAATACTAGATAATAGACTCGTGTACTACTTTTCCATTATATAGATCAACATAGATCCTTGGTCAAGACACCTTCTTGGTAATCATTTCTCTCAAGTTGTGGCTCATGTGTTGTGTTTATAACTAGAAGAAACTCAACAATCTCATTAGTTCAATCCTCTCATACACATGTATATAGGATTTTTTTGAAGTGATCCAATTTTTTATGAATTTCCTTCTACCCTGCATTTTCTCGAGTAGCCAAATGAGTGCATTATGATTGTAGACCAAGATTGTTTCCTTCTTAGATCCTATAATTAATGTATCTTCAATAAAAGAATAAAAACATAAATGCCCCAATTCCTCTCATGGGACAATGCACTACTTACTTGTAGAAATAACCATACAAAAAATACTTATATCTCTAGAACATGCCCATTATGAACCAATTACAAGTCTATTGGATCCTTTCCAAACCACCCACCACACAAAGCCTCCATGTGTAGAATACTCATCACCCACACACATTAAAAACAATGAAATCAAGCGCAAATAAAGGATATTTATAGGATGGTGCACCCACACCAAGAGCAAGAAGACCCCTACCCCTACCAATTCAAGCCACTCTTGTTGATCTCAAGGTCAACCTTAACACCATGATGATTGTGCTATGTGTAAGAACCAAGAGAGGTGACAAAGCTAGTCTCCTTGCCTTCCCTAGGCATTGGCACATGTAATAGGGGCAAATGATAACCCTCCCATATCTAAAATTGAAAAATTGTATGGATTCTGTGAATTGTGAATTTTGAAGATGATGCTTAATGTGATCCAACTAATGGAATTTAAATTTGACATGAATCACTTCTTATATTGTATTGGAATTGTGTACATGCCCCCGGATTGATACTTACATTGGGTCACTTGTACCTTACTTTAGACGATGTACCTAGCATGTATATGACTTGGATTGAGCCTTGTTCCTTTCGAGGATGTTGAGGAAGCCCCTTGTACACTTGATGGAGGTCATCCTACTTATATGAGGTCATTGGGATACTTTTGATATCATTACACCCTTTGGGATACAAACTCAAAATCCTCTTCATCCTTTCAATCTAGGAATAGATTTATCCTTTTAGGTCCTTGGTATTTTTGTTGCTACACCCTTAACCTCCCAATATTTCCATCTTTTTCAATGCCAAATTTGCAAAATACCTTTGCTCCAACAATGTTTTTAACTGCAAATCCCCTTCAATAAGGACTAACCTACCTCCTCCAATTGTTTGCTTCCTCCAAGGAATCTAAGAGAACCCACAAGAAATTGTTGTCAAGATATTTACATCCATAGTTGTTAGTTTTCACTCAAATACATTGCAGAGGGTGTAGTTGTACTTCCTCCTAGTCACCAAGCTTATTGTTGCCCCACAATAGTACTAATGTGAAGTGTGGAGGGCGTGCCTCTTTGATTTCAAACCCCATAGTCTATACCTTTGCATCCACATTTGTATATAGCTCCACATCAACACTCCTCTTCACTTTCCTTTGCACTTAACATTGCCCCTCACTTTTTATGTGATTTCTGCTATGTGCATCAGCCTTAGTCGTAGCCTTTACATCATGTCACCCTTTTTCCTTATCCTTTTACTTGTACATGAAAAGTGCAAAGTGCAAAGATATGAACTTCCCTTCACTACATTCGTAGCTCTGCATGCATAAAATTTTCTAAGGAAAAATAATAGGATTTTGGCCAAACTTGCAAAGGAGGTTTTGTTGAAGGCCTTAAACCCTATAAAACTATACCTTAGAGCACTAAATTTGAACATAAATAAAAAAAAAACCATTAAAGAGAACCTTCTTTATTATTCATCCATTTAGGATTGAACCACACATCCCCATTGGGAGTCTTTTGGTCTATAAGCTTCATCCCCTTCTAGTTCTTCCACCTCTTCAAGCAATGGAAGATAGATTATGCATAATGTAGGAATGGATGGAGTTGCGTGAAAATGTGGGATGTATGTTGCGTTCACAACATATATTCACAACATGTGGGTTCATAATTAAAAACCCCCCTTTATGAATGAATTACATGATAAGTTCTTGGTCAACAAGGTGAAGCCCCCATGATCCTTATGAGTATTCAAGATGTGTATGGTGGTCTCTAAAATCATAAAATTTTACTATGTTAGAAATGATGACATTTGATTCAATGTTGTACAGGTGTACTAAGTGAACTATGGCATTTGCATGGTATTTTTAAAATTTGAGTCATTTTGCAGTACTGCACACATAGTAATCTATCAAGAAATTATTTCTTTGCTTAAAACATCTTGCTCTTTCCCATAGATAGTTTTCATCGAAGTTGAATTTATTTCATTTCATTTTCCTCTTGCATGGTTTAAAGAGTCGAGTCAAAACGCCATCAGTTTCACGACCACTTCTTTGAGTAACAACAACCTAAAATCAAGCGCTAATTAAAATTTATCTAGCAACTTTTCTAGGGCTCTTCAAACCCATCTTAGCTTAGGTGTAGAGATTTGGAATAGGATTGTGAGAATAAATCTTTCCAAAGCTACTAAACAAACATAAATCCTCGATTTAGAGAGTGAAATCCAGTTGCTATATCACTGACTTTGGGAATCCCTTCTAAAACAAGGGTCAATCACGAGGTCGCATTGGGGCCCTCAGAGTAATAAACCCTTCTTTGTTGGTCTTGGTGTCGAATATCGACTGTACCCCCTCTGTTTTGGCATAGTAGGTGGTACCATAGAGGCCATAATATTTTAGACTTCCTACACAAGGTGACAACACAGGGAAGGTGGTGTTGTACCTGGGATCAATGTTGGCTAGACTCACTCGGACTCCTTGGAGGGTTTCCCATTTCTTGGTGAGGTAACTTGCACCAGGGCGTTAGTTTGTTAAGAAGGTTTTCAACATAACTTTCCCACCCATCAAAACTCAGTCTCGGTTTTCGTTTTATGCCCAGTTGCAAGTCGCATCCCAAACCATTTCGGGGACTCTTGGCAATTCCTCCTCGGGGCATAAAAGCCTAACGGAGCAACATTTTTGAGCTCCCTGATATTTTGAATGCTTGTTTAGGCATGGAATAGGTAACCACATTTTCCATCATCTCCCAAGGCATGGTTTCGTAAATTGGACCCCTAAATCCAAATGTTGCATTTCTTTTTACTGAGCAAAGAACTAGTTATCGAAATAGATGAAAAAAAAAACTTCCGAGGGGTTGGAATTGGGAGTGAGGGGTGCTCTAGATAAAATCCTATGCCAGGAATCCAACAGAGACGACGGTTCCTCAATCTGAGTCTCGGTTTTCATTTTATGACCACTTGCAAGTCTCATCCCAAACCATTTCGGGGACTCTTGGCCAATTCCCGCTCAGGGCATAAAAGACTAACGGAGAAACATTTTTGAGTTCTGTGAGATGATGAAAGCTTGTTTAGGCATGGACGAGGTGACCAAATTATCCATCTTCTCCCGAGGCATGGTTTCATAAATTGGGTCCTTAATCCAAATGTTGCATTGCTTCTAACTGAACAAAACACTAGTTGTCGAAATCAATGAGTAAAACAACTTTTGAGGCATGGAACCCATGAGTGAGGGGTGCTCTAGAATAAATCCTATCCCAGGAATCCATCGAAGTCGATGGTTCCTCAATCCGAGTCTCAATATTTGTTATATGCCCAGTTGCAAGTCACATCCCAAACCATTTCGGGGACTCTTGGCCAATTGCTCCTAAGGGCATAAAAACCTAACAGAGCAACATTTTTGAGTTCCGTGAGATGATGCAAGATTTTTTAGGCATGGACTAGGTAACTATATTTTCCATCCGCTCCCGAGGCATGGTTTCATAAATTGGACCCCTTAATCCAACTGTTGGTTTGCTTCAAACTGAGCAAAACACTAGTTCTCAAAATCAATGTGTAAAGAAACTTCCGAGGCATGGCACCCGAGAGTGAGGGGTGCTCTAGCTAAAATCCTATCCCAGGAATCCATCGGAATCGATGGTTTCTCAATCCAAGTCTCAAATTTCATTTTATTCCCAGTTGCAAGTCACATCCCAAACCATTTCGGGGACTCTTGGCAATTCCTCTTCTGGGCATAAAATCCTAACAGAGAAACATTTTTGAGCTCCCTGAGATTTTTCATGCTTGTTTAGGCATGGACTAGGTGACCACATTGTCCATCCTCTCCCGAAAAAATACTGCACCAATTTCAATTGCACATTGAGTTTAACAACCACTATTGCACATTGATTTAACTATCGCCATAACTAACTTATTCTTCAACTTGGATTGAACAAAACTAATATTTGTATAGTTCTACTCTTGGCTTGAACACAACTAATATTTGTATAGTTCTACTCTTGTATTGAACAAAAATAATATTTGTATAGTTCTACTTTTGGCTTGCCTTAGACATATTGCCAACTAAAGCATCCAAGATTTACAACACACCAACTGATGGTTGGATTTCTTACTCCATAGCATTGACCCTCATCTTCAATGGACATTTCTTATAATAATTCTAATTTGCACAAATACAACAAACAACAACCTTACTACTATTTTTTTCTTAGATTCATATGATAAATTTATCATGTCCTTAGTGTTATCACATTAATATGTCCAAAATCAAGAGGGATATCACATTAAATTAGGTGGTTGACCACTAATATTGGTAATTTCACCCTAGTCTAATTGTGCATCCAAAACTAAAGATATAAGTTTTTTATTTAGAACTTTGAATATAGAAAAAAAGATCATAAATTAGAACTAGGATGATGATGGAATACTAACTAACAACACGTGCACATGCAAATGAAGGTACAACCAAACAGGTACCTATCAGATATTTCTTCATTGATTGAGGAAAGCTTAAGACAAATAGAGGTCGGAAATGCAACTACATCTAGTAGATATGATAAGAAAATAAGGACCAGAGGTGAAAAAGTCAGAATAAAATCTTCTAGACTCATGAAATTTTTTCTTGCCGAATGAGGATCATTCTCTTATGATGATGAGAGCATAGGAGACATAGAGGTTCCACTCAAGTATAAGCATCTAGCAAAACAATGAGTACCTAAGGAACTACCTCCTATAGATGTTGACTTCGTTGTCAACAATAGGACATATCGCATTGCACCATCCTCCCTGCATGGCTTGGGGCTATTTTCCATGGATGGAATAATTGTAAAAAAAAATACAGTAACTGAATTGATGGACTATGTCAGACCGTGTTATAATTATAATGATTGGATGCAGCTGGTCCGGTACATGCAAAGTATGCGGAGATATGCACTCGCCGCAAATTATTGACAACTAATAAACAAGGATAAAAATAAGGGAGTGACTATCTATATTGATGGAAGGCCTAAAGCTTCCCGCAATATCGTAGGGTTTATAAACAACACACAACCCAGGACAACAAACAAACAACCGAATTTCATATATGAGGGACGCGAAGAAAACCGGGTAGTTCTGTTCGCAATAAAAAAGATAGCTCCCAGGGAAGAGTTATTAGTGGATTCCCATTTGAATTGAATAGAAACATTGACTAATAGTGTGCAACTTCTTATGCAACACCTCTTTAAGAAACCTCTACTTATTGCATTATATTTTTTTATTATCTTTAACATTGTTGTAAATATTATCTTTAACATTGTTTTTTTGTTATCATTAAGAATTTTTTAAATATTTGGGGGTTCTAATTATATTATAATGTGGCAGGATGATTGTGGAAAAGGGCCAACCGTAGAACATGTAAATGATTATCAATTTCCACTTTCAATTTAAGTTATTTTTATTATTTTCTTATATAATTTTATTGAAATAACATTGTTTTTGTTGAAATTATATGTAGTCTGCAGGCCATGTTGATCATGATTCCGCCGATGACGAGGGGTTTTATTCATTCGTTGATCCGATGGTCTTAATAAAAAAAAGACCATTAAAGCTAACAAGGAACTTGCTAGCTTCTTAGATCGTCCATATCAAACTCCCAATGTCAAAGCAAATATCAAGCTCCTTATGTCACAACTTAACACATATAAAGTAATAACCATATTTTAAAGTGTGTTTTTTAATGTACTCATATGTTCAATTATGACACTTTATTCTTTAACTTTTACATTATCTCATGAAAAAACATTTTCTTTTTTATAAAGACATTTTTGGAGCCTGTTCAACCCGGTGTTGGTAGTAGTGGCACTACAGAGACGCTACAGAGTCATGATGCAGGCGGTCATACAACTGCTAAAGTACTATTTACTTCTTCATCTTCCACACCTAATTTAGATAGGAGCCATGACACACACCGCGAGACATCTACACCTCGATCATAGTCTAGAGATGGTGACAGAGATGAGGATCATGGTGATGTGGTTGAGATGGTTGCATTTCCTAGAGCTACATGTGTGACAAGCACGGGGACCCTTCCGTGCACATTTTTGGTCGACGATAATGGACTTCCATTAAAACAATCAAGACTCCTAGGTAGTTTTAATTCAGATTTTAATCGTTTAATTTTGTCCTTCTCATACATAAATCATCTAGATTATTAATTTTAAATTAATGATCATATCTTTTTGTGTGTAGGAAACAACCTTTTTTATAGGCACCTAGAGAGAAAGGCCTTGCTGATTTTTGGGGCAACCTTACGCATGAGGTGGAATTTCCAGAATTCCAACCTCAAAAAGGAACTTATGGATTATCTTGAAGGCCTCTTTGCAGTAGACATGTTCAATAAAAAAGCGGTCACCTCTGCAGTGGGTGAATATTTAAAATATACGCCGGATGTTTATAGACGAAGCTTGGCAGGAAATCCTAGGTATGATCATCCTCCCTCAATTCCAGAGAGGGAGTGGAAGGCGATCATTGATGATGCAAAAGAGAAGATTTTGAAAAACTCAGGAGAACAAATAACTGGTACACCAAGGCAAATTACAATATTTTGATTTCAATACCAGCTTTATTTTTCTTTATATCTAAATAAAAGTGTGGTTATATATAACATACTTGAAAATTTTGATGATAGGTTGCCTGACACTTCGAAGGCAACCAAAGCAAGTATTGCCAAACATGGACAACACAAGCTAGGTCAGGGTAGCTACTCGAGTTTACAGTCACGAATCATAAGTACCCAAACATCTTAAGAATATTATTTGTATCGCTTTACAACGTTCAGGTAATTGCAGCCAAAAACATTAAAAAACCATACCCTTATGCAATGCAGGGCGACGACTTCGGAACTGAAACCACAGAGAAAAACCTCCAACTTGGTTACAAGTACGGTTATAAATCCGTGGTTGATCATAGGAAAATCATGGGGCAGACCCCAAGATACAATTTGCGGGATAAGGTAAATAAAAATCAGTCCACATTAACCTTTAATTACTTATAAAATATGTAAATGTTTGATATCGTCCATAATTTAATGTCTTACTTTGTTTTAATCAGGGGAACAACACTATCAATGAAACCATCAGTACTGGACAACAGAGCGTTGATAGTGGAACACAACTAGAAGATCATGGTGCTCTCCAATAGCCCCATCCCATTTAGGTGCAGCCCCAAGATGTTCTTGTGACTAAGGCCCACAACAGTAAAATGTCTATATATTAATCATATACTTAATAATTATGTACTTATAAATTTTGTACTTATAAATTTTGATGTTTCAATGGGAGAGAATATCATAGTTGATCCTCCTCAACCTGAAGATAAGGTGAACAGGCCGACAGCCATTCCAACGGTGCCGACTAGAGGACCAGGTAAACAATTACGTTACAGTTTTTTTTTTAATATTAATGAACTACTTCAATGATATTTAAAAATTGGCCATATGAATTTAATATTTTTTTATTTTTGGTAGGTAATGGCCCCTCACAGCAGCATACATGCCATGGGTACGAGACCAGACGTACTCGGTGTAAAAGGACTGAAACAACATCAGCTGCTGAAGAGCAACCAATAAACGAAGACATGGAGATGGATGAATTACTTAATACCTGGAAAGCACAAAAGAAGACTAAAATAAATTCATGATGTCATGCAATAATTTTATAAGACAGTTAGATGTACATTATATAATTGAACATGTAATGATGCATATAATGCATTGACATTATGGGTACTTTTTCATCTGATAATATACACAAGGCTATTTCTATGGCTTGTATATATCTATGAATGTAATTTTGTTATACACTTAATGATAATTCCAGCTTCTCTTATAAGACTTGGTATATATTGATTCAATACTCCTTCATTCAAGACATGAGAATGCAAGCAAGACCTGGTGCCTTGTGCTTGGGCTATGGAGTCTAGGCAACAAATAGAACTTGAATATGCAATATGCAACTTCCAAAATCTTGTGACATGATATATGCAACTTTGAAAGTCTTGTGACATGTGACATGTGGCAAACATATTTTTCCAAGCAATGTGCAAACTTTAAACTTGGTGCAACATGCAAAAAGAATTTTTTGGGAAGATGTAATAATAATTTTTAAGGATTACATGGCCAATTTAATCCATATAGAGGTCCATGATATAAACACTCATTGTTATAATGTTGACATAAATTCCAATCTTCACTTTGTCGATTAGAGGGCACAATTTTGGCAACAATTTAATGTTTTTAGTTCCATGAAATTTATTTTGTTTCTTCAAAAACATTAAGGATTAAACATGAGGGGTTGGAAATGGCGATGTCAAACATTTACTCTTTCACACATGTCATCATATCAATATTCATGTCATCAATATGTGGAGGGTTATTCAAGGTTTCAAGACTTTCTTCATATTTTCATACTTTATTCTTCTCATGGGCATGCTAATCCATATAGAGGTTCATGATATAAACACTCATTGTTCTAATGCTGACATAAATTCAAATCTTCACTGTGTCGATTAGAGGGCACAATAATGGAAACAATGAGAGAGTTTTGACCATATGTCAACTAATTTTTCCCTTTAAAAAAACTTCATTGATGTGCAAGGGAGCACTGTGTCAATGAGAGGTCCTACATGAAAGTAAAAGAGGTCAATATGTAAAAGAGGTCCAACATATTGAAATATTGATAATTAGTTCATGAAAGTGTCCTACATATTGAAATACAAATTTGGTGGACTCGACAAACAAATTATTTACCACACCACCTTTCGCACAAAATGACACTTCCATCAACAAAGAAATAGATGGGATAGTACGTTGAAGTCATTGAGCCAACACAATTTACTCAGCAGTTGACTAGCATGGAAATCCATGAAAGCATCCAAAGACAAGCCCTATTAGGGATCCACAATAATCCTTGAAACTCCAAATAGAATGGAGAAGGCTTTGTTTTCCAGTGCCTCTCACAATGAGCTTCGCCAAACTTACAACTCGTGTTTTTTGTAATATATGTTATTACCTATATGTGTAGTAGAATATATATGTATGTTTTATTACACATATATGTAATAAAATATATACATTATTACACACACACACACACACACTGTAACACATCAAATATGTTATTATATCCCAACTCCATATTACAATACTTGACCCACATCCATCTGCAAAGATAACAATAGACTAGACCCTATAACAATAGAGACTTGGGACCCATTTCAATGAGAAGGAGTATGAATTGAGACCCAATTGGCCCACTTACTTAAGTCATTAGATAAATAATAACATAAATAGAAAACATTATTAACCCCATAAAACTTAACAATCAAGTGCTTTTATAACATATTGTATTTGTAGATGATCTCTTGCTAAGTTGAAATCCTGCAATAGGATTTGAACTTAGCCTTGTTGTTACTTTTTATTGCACATGTAACCAAAGTATGACAATGCCAAGTGCCTTGGTTGTCATGAATGACACCATCATTTATTATCAATCCCTATGAAGCACCATCAAAGTGTAGGTTATGCCAAGTAGGTTTTGGTGTTTGCTAGTATATTGATGATGTCTTAGTGGTGCTTTTATCATTGTCATTAGAAACATTTTAGGGTGGGGTTACTAATACTAAAGGACTTCATTTATACATGAACTAGGTTATAGTCATATAATGACGATGATACTTAAGATGATCATGTTGGCAATGCCCCTCTTAAATTAAATACAATATTTTGAATGTTTGGAACTCTTAGGTGGTTATGGTACCTTAAACAAGTTCAATTTTCATTTTCATTTATAATAACCATGCAATATTTGGTGAGGGGGATCAAAATCCTAGGATGTATTGCTTCAAGGATTTACAAGGAAAATTTATACCACAATGAATTAAGGGTTCCACTTGTGTTAGTTATGG
>ML777247.1:460757-478094 GCA_009831015.1 Picea engelmannii | reverse complement strand
CATCGAGTGCAGTCGAATACCTCCGCATAGAGTGCGTCGAGGAGGCTAAGTAGTTGAACTTTTTTTCTCTTTTTCCTTGAGTCGGCTTGGTTGTTCGAACCGTGCAGTTGAGTGCAGGTCGAACAGAGATCTCAGTAGCAAGTCTGAGAGCAGAGGAGCAGGGTTGCTGTGACAGAGAAGGCACAGAACCTGGGAGACTTCAGCACTTTGACAGTCATTGGAGGTTGAACGCAGGGAGTGTGTGGGAAAGTTCTCTGAAGGGGTCAGAGGAACAAAGCTCAGAAGGATTAGCACCTTTGTTTTCAGTTGCACTGAATGAAGGTGGCGAAGCGGAGAAACTCTTCATAGAGGAAGAGAATCGATGATTTTCATGGGAGGAAAGGAGTCGTGAAGCACCCTTGACCGTCCGATCACAAAGGAGTTGCGAGGGGGTTAGACTTGCAGGTGCACGAGAGAACCCATCATCGTCGCACATCGGCAAATCGGGGTTGGTGAGTGCAAAGATCACATGCACGTCGAAATCGCGATCCGCGGTTTCTCGATTTAGCAGGGGTCGTCGATCCTCAGAGGGACAGGTGGCACGAATCCGGGGTATCGGAGTTTCGGTATTCGGGGTTTCCAGCAGCAGGAAACTTGGTAGCATGGATCTGTGATCCGTGAAGTCCCGAGATTAACGTGGCAGCGTGGGGCCCGGAGACTTAGTGGAGGATAGGTGGCCTCACATCGGGGATCGGCACCTCGGTACTCAGAGGTTCAAAACTTAAGCGTTCGGCGTCGCGAGTGGCGATTTCCAGAAGCATTGACCGTTGACCGTCGGTACTCAGGATTCGGCGGTTGAGTGACTGAGAGTAGGATCACGAACCTCGCGATATCGCGAGACCCGATCTCCCGATTTCCGAAGGGGGGAATCGCGTGGTAGTATTTATGTGGGTAAAGAATTCCCGAGGGGAATAGGAGGGATTCGAACCCTTCGAGCCGTGGATAGTGAAGGTCCTGGTGGAGCGACCGTGCTGTCGAGGGTGGGGTTGCGTCAGAGTGGTATCAGAGCAAGGATATGGAATTCTCTTGGTTCAGGTAGTAGAGGGAAGCAGATTTCAAAATGCTGCCCAGAAGAGAGAGGCAGTCTCCTGATCGGGAAAACAGGGACGCCCGAAGAAGGGGAAGGCCGGCAGGAAATGCATAAATGGAACGTCAGATACGAGATCTCAGAGCGAGACTCGAAGATATGGAGACCACCCAGAGGCGTGGAGCCGATGCAGGGGAGTTCAGCGATCCCGAGATTGAAGAGGAAGCTGGACATGACGCCGAAGAAATCTCAGCAGAAGATGCCTCAACAGAGAGGTTGATCAAAGCCATTTCGAGGATGAGCTCGAAGACGAAAATGGACATTCCCGTTTATGAGGGAAGTCTAAATGCAGAAGAGCTGCTGGATTGGATCCGAGCACTCGACACCTACTTCGATTATGAGGATATCGAAGAGGACAAGAAGGTAAAGCATGTCGTCACGAAGCTGAAGGGACATGCAACCTTATGGTGGGATGAGCTGCAGGCGGACAGGCATTCCAAAGGCAAACAGAAAATCAAAAGCTGGGATCAGATGATCGCCAAGATGAAGGCAAAGTTCATTTCGAGGGACTACCAGATCACTCTGTTCAGGCGTATGCAGAACCTGAGGCAAAAGTTGATGACGGTGAAAGAATACACCGAAGAATTTTACAGGCTCAACATTCGAGCTGGTCATCGAGAGAGTGATGACGAGAAGGTGGCAAGGTACCTGAATGGTCTTAGGTATGACATTCAGGATGAATTGAGCATGGTTACCATCCGCACAGTTGAGGATGCGTACCAGATGGCTCTGAAAGCCGAAGAAAAGCTGAGCCGCAAGCAGGGTCAGAGAGGCCGAGGCAGGAGCCAGCCTAGAGGCAAGGCGGTTGCCCAGAAAGAAATTCAAAAGCCCAAGGAGGATTGAAAAAGACCTCAGGGTAGAGCTGAAAGAGGTGGAACCTCACAGCAGAGGCAGCAAAATGCTGAGCCGAGGAGGCAGCAAGATGATCAACAAGGAGGGTATGCTGATGCAAATACATTTCCTCGTACCCGAGGTAGAGGAAGAGGCCGTGGAGGAGTTATCACATGTTTCATGTGTGGTAAAGACGGTCATAAAGCCGTTGACTGTCCAGAAAGGAAGATGGACAGAGGAAACGCTCACGTTGCTGAGGCACAGAGGCGTGATGTGGAGGATGAAGACACTGGAAGTGGAAAGTCACTGACAGTGCATAAGGTTCTCTTGAAACCTGAGAAAGAGGTGGACAACTCAGCTCAGAGATGCCGACTGTTCAGGACGACTTGCAAGACCAAGGGCTGGAAATGCAAGGTCATAGTGGACAGTGGGAGCACCGATAATCTCGTTTCGACTGAGATGGTGGAGAAATTGGAGCTGAAGACGCGCAAACACCCGAGTCCATATAAAGTGACATGGCTGCAAAAAGGACACCAGGTATGTGTTACAAAACAATGCTTGGTTAATTTTAAAATGGGTGAATATAGGGATGAAATCCTGTGTGATGTCATTCCCATGGATGTTTGTCACGTGTTATTGGGGAGAATATGGCAGTATGATAGACATGTGGTTCATGATGGGAGAATGAACACATACACCTTGGAGAAGGATGGTAAAACACATACAATGCTCCCAGGGAAGGATAAAGAAGTGAAGCCGGAAATGAGCAGTACTATACTTCTCATGAGTGGGAAGGAGCTTCTCACAGAGTTGGAGAAGGATGAGGATCCACAATTCTTTGTTGTCAGAAAACCGAGGATTGTTCTGACAAGCACAAGAGTGGATGACTTGCCGGAGGAGATTCAGGAACTGCTTGGAGAGTTCGCTGATATCATTGTGGATGAACTACCTCGTTCGTTGCCACCGATGAGGAGTGTGAGTCACCATATTGACCTCATACCTGGAGCAAGTTTGCCAAATAAGGCAGCGTACAGGTTGACACCTCAGGAGAATGAGGAATTCAAAAGGCAGGTATAGGATCTACAGGACAAGGGACTAGTGAGAGAGAGTCTTAGTCCGTGTGTTGTTCCGACAGTATTGAGTCCGAAGAAGGATGGAGGCTAGAGGATGTGTACAGACTCTAGGGCGATCAATAAAATCACCATCAGGTACAGGTTTCCACTGCCGAGAATGGACGACTTGATGGATTTCCTAAGTGGGGCAAATTATTTTTCCAAGATAGACCTCAAGAGCGGATATCATCAGATCCGGATGAGAGAAGGGGATGAGTGGAAAACAACATTCAAAACAAACGAGGGTTTGTACGAATGGCTGGTCATGCCATTTGGATTGATAAATGCACCCAGCACTTTTATGAGGCTGATGAATGAAGTCCTACGGGAGTTCATTGGAAAATTTGTGGTTGTGTACCTGGATGATATACTGATTTTCAATAAAACCAAGGCTGAACATTTAAGGCATTTGGCCATTGTGATGAGAAGGCTACATCGGGAGAAGCTGTTAATTAATTTGAAGAAATGTTCCTTTATGCAGACAGAGCTCATTTATTTGGGTTTTGTAATCTCGGCTAACAAATTGAAGATGGATCCTGAGAAGGTGAATGTAATCAGGAATTGGCCATCGCCGAGGAATGTTTTCGAGGTAAGGAGCTTTCACGGTTTGGAAAGCTTCTACAGGAAATTTATCCGGAATTTCAGCGGAATCAGTGCTGAAATGATGGACACTGTGTAAAAGCGACATAAAATTTTTCAATGGACAGCCGAGGCTGAGAGGAGCTTCAATCTGTTGAAGCGGAAGATTATCGAGCAGCCAGTGTTAGTGTTGCCTTATTTTCGGAAGACCTTCCAGGTGAAGTGTGACGCCAGTGGGTATGCCGTTGGAGGGGTCTTAAGTCAGGATGACAGGCCTGTAGCATATTACAGCGAGAAGCTGGATGGTGCAAAGTTGAAGTACTCCACGTACGACAAAGAATTCTATGCCATCATCCAGGCATTGAAGAAGTGGAGACACTATTTGATACCCAAGGAATTTGTGTTGTATAGTGATAATCACGCACTGCAATTCGTGAGTCAGCAGGAGAAGTTGAATCAGAAGCATGCGAAGTGGGTAGAATACATGCAAAATTTCACCTTTGTGATCAAGCACATTTCAGGGACTGCAAATAAGGTGGTTGATGCCTTAAGCAGGAAGTGCTTATTGCTGCAGGAGTTCAGAGTCAAAACCTTGGGTTTTGAAAATTTAAAGGATATGTATTCAGGTGATGATGATTTCAGTGAAGCATACGAGGCAGCCGAGAACCCAGTTCTCAGGGATAGGAGTCCGTGGATTAACTACCTGATCCAGGATGGGTTGATGTTTAAAGGCAATCAACTATGCATTCCAGATTGCTCTATGAGAGAGAATTTGGTAAGGGAGAAGCACAGCGAAGGCTTAGCAGGTCATTTCGGGCATGAAAAAACATTCGCCAAGCTGAACGAATCATATTTTTGGCCGGGCATGCATGAAGATGTAAAGAGATTTGTTGACAGGTGCAGGATATGTCAACATGCTAAGGGCCGAAAGCGGAACACAGGGTTCTATCAGCCGTTGCCCATACCCGAGAGACCGTGGGAAGCCATTAGCATGGACTTTGTATTGGGTTTACCGAGAACGCAACGAGGAGTTGATTCCATCTTCGTGGTGGTGAACAGGTTCTCGAAGATGGCACATTTCATACCGTGTCATAAGACCAGCGATGCAACCCACATCGCCAACTTGTTTTTTAAAGAGATTGTAAGATTGCATGGATTGCCGAGAAGCATAGTCTCGGATCGGGATACAAAGTTCATAGGTCATTTTTGGAGGACGCTATGGAAGAAGCTGGGGACGGACTTGGCATTCAGTTCTGCTTACCATCCGCAGACAGATGGGCAGACAGAAGTAGTCAACAGAAGCTTGGGGGATCTGTTGAGGAGCCTGGTGACGGAGCATCACAGCAGCTGGGATCAGATTTTACCACAGGCGGAATTTGTGTACAACGATTCGGTGAATCGGAGCACAGGTAAAAGCCCATTTCAGATTTTGTATGGGACACAGCCGAGAGGAGTATCTGAGCTCAGGGAGTCAGAACAGGCTGAGACTAGCAGCGCGAGGGCTGAAGAATTCGTGGAGGCAATGCAGGAACTTCACCCGGAGGTGAAGCAACGGTTGCAAAAATCGAATCAGGAGTACAAGCGCAGAGACGACCAAAGGAAGAGGCAACTTCAATTCGAAGTTGGAGACATGGTTATGGCGCACCTGAGGAAAGAAAGGTTCCCAAGGGGAACATACAACAAACTCAAGATGAAGAAAATTGGACCATGCAGAGTCCTGAAGAAATTCGGGGAAAATGCATACGAGCTTGAGCTGCCAGAGGGCATCGGGATATCTCTGATATTCAACATTTCGGATTTGTACCCATATAAGTCTGAAAATGCAGGAGCTGCGAGTGTTGAAGAACCAGTGGTCCAATGGCAGAAACAGTTACCAGTTGCACAGAAGCCACAGATGGAGTGCATACTGGATAAAAGAGCAGGTAAGAAGACCAGGAAAAAGCAATACTTTGAATACCTGGTAAAATGGAAGAACCACCCAGTGGAGGATGCCAGCTGGGAGACAGAGGCAGTTATACTGAAACATGGGCAGACTATACAGGAACTCATGGACAGGAGCCCATGAAATCTTTTTTTGAGCCGAGGAGTATGATGCAGGAGCATCGCTCACTCAACCAAGCGAGCCAGCGCGTGGAGCAGAGAACAGCTGGACAACGCCAGCATTCAATTTTTGGGAACATTGTAATATGGTTGTGCCAAACATTAATGCGTTGATGTGATGAAGCGCACTTTGTATATGTAACGGACCTTGAGCAGGTAAGCTCTCGTCCTTAAGTAGCTGAGGCATTTATTTAGATTTAATGCAAGTAGATAGAATAGTTAAGTCTAGATTAGACAGTTTTTAGCTTTCGAGAGGGAAAACGGGGTATAGACACCCTCCCTTGTATCATTTTGTAACACTACATTCATTCAGCATTAGCATTGAGAGAGAGAGAGAAGCGAAGAGCAGAGAGCTTGTGAAGAACCTCCATGTACAGCCATTGAATTAATAGGAAGAGCTTTGATTCAATTCCATGGATGTGTTTGATCTCTGTGTGTTGTTGATATTGTGCCTTTGCATGTTTGCTTCCTTTTATGCTTATCTTTTATATGCTGCATATGTGATTGCGTATCAGGTTCGTAACCTAAGGGAAAGAGTTTCAATTGTTCCTCTGCTTAGGCCAGGAGATTCCTGCATCGAGTGTAGTCGAATACCTCCGCATAGAGTGCGTCGAGGAGGCTAAGTAGTTGAACTTTTGTTCTCTTTTGCCTTGAGTCGGCTTGGTTGTTCGAACCGTGCAGTTGAGTGCAGGTCGAACGGAGATCTCAGTAGCAAGTCTGAGAGCAGAGGATCAAGGTTGTTGTGATGGAGAAGGCACAGAACCTGGGAGACTTCAGCACTTTGATAGTCATTGGAGGTTGAACGCAGGGAGTGTGCGGAAAAGTTCTCTGAAGGGGTCAGAGGAACAAAGCTCAGAAGGACTAGCACCTTTGTTTTCAGTTTCACTGAACGAAGGTGGCGAAGCGGAGAAACTCTTCATAGAGGAAGAGAATCGACGATTTTCATGGGAGGAAAGGAGTCGCGAAGCACCCTTGACCGTCCGATCACAAAGGAGTTGCGAGGGGGTTAGACTTGCAGGTGCACGAGAGAACCCATCATCGTCGCACATCGGCAAATCGAGTTTGGTGAGTGCAAAGATCACATGCACGTCGAAATCGCGATTCGCGGTTTCCCGATTTAGCAGGGGCCGTCGATCCTCGGAGGGACAGGTGGCACGAATCCGGGGTATCGGAGTTTCGGTATTCGGGGTTTCCAGCAGCGGGAAACTTGGTAGCGTGGATCCGCGATCCGTGAAGTCCCGAGATTAACATGGCAGCATGGGCCCCAGAGACTTAGTGGAGGATAGGTGGCCTCACATTGGGGATCGGCACCTCGGTACTCGGAGGTTCAAAACTTAAGCGTTCGGCGTCGCGAGTGGCGATTTCCCGAAGCATTGACCGTTGACCGTCGGTACTCGGGATTCGGCAGTTGAGTGACTGAGAGTAGGATCACGAACCTCGCGATATCGCGAGACCTGATCTCCCAATTTTCGAAGGGGGGAATCGCGTGGTAGTATTTCTGTGGGTAAAGAATTCCCGAGGGGAATAGGAGGGGTTCGAACCCTTCGGGCCGTGGATAGTGAAGGTCCTGGTGGAGCGATCGTGCCGCCGAGGGTGGGGTTGCGTCACTTCTCCTACTCACCTACTAGGAAAGTCAAGGTAAAGGAGAAGTACCCTAACATTACTTATCTTCTACTAGGTTATCACCAAAACCTTAACTCACAAACCTTCCTTAGTTACTGAAAGAATATATATGGTTCCTTAACCTAATTTCTAGTCTAATAACCCTTATTAGGTATAATGGAAGGGGGTTACCCTATTATAACCTAGTATGAGTTGCACTTACAAGTAAGCCTCCCTCTTAACACATATATCTCTTTTTCTATCCAACATTATTTTGGCTCATTTAATTATTTTATTAGATGAGGTATCACACAAAAGTATGATGGATATATCCTTCTATTTCATTGAGACTTTTATCCTCTTGATTAAGTTGTTAGGTCAATGTTTTACTAAATTAGTTATAGATACGTATTCCTTTCCAATAACAAAGGATATTTCAAGTTCAACATGTGGTAAATTATAGGCTACCGAATTATAGAAGAAGGATAAATGTTAAATGATTTTGACCTTTTGTGATTTTCCCTCACTAGATTCTATCTAGGAAATCTTTGTTGAAATTGCAATTTTGGATTGAAGAATTTGTTGTTTTTACTAGAAAAATGGATTCAACACCCTTGAATACCCCTACTGCACTTGAATTATGTAATGTTAGCATTTGATATCTACGATTTCATCAATCCAAAATTATTCCTTTCATATTTGAAGCCAAAAGTTTCAATTTCTCCTCCCATTGTTTTGAATAGTTGCAAAAGGGTGACCTCATTAGACATATAGATTACACCCTATCATATATTCTTGTATTTTTTAGTTCTCTTTCAAATATCAACTTGTATGCTTTCAATGACTAGAGATAATATAAATAGAAATCTCCTTTTGGTCTCTTAATAGAGGTCAACCAATGGAAATGGAATTGGAACTTGATCAAAGTATTAAGTGAAGTCCATGAGATACGAAAATTGACCAAAGGTAAAAATCCTCACTCTCCAATGCTAGTCCCAAACTCGTTGTAGTATCCAAATTTAATTCTCTTGTTAGAATAAAAAGGTGTTTATACACATAATATATAATTAAATAATATCCCATGTTAACTAGGTTTGGTTAGTTGAAAGGTAAAGAAAGGGTGTTGTGATTCTCAAAAAAGATTCAAAATTTGTTTGGTTGGTAGGTAAAGAGGGGATGTTGTGATCCCCCCTGCAACATGCCATTTAAAAACATGTTTGTTTTTCATGGATAATTCACCTTCCAACATGTAGTTTAAAAATTAAGATGGATAAACGTTCTATGACATTGATTTTTTCCCCAAATGTGAACTATTTTTCATGTAGTCATAAAAAATAATGTTAGAAAGGTAAGTTTGCAAGGAAATTAGCCTTGTGTATAAATCATTAAACAAATAAGAAGACAATGGCCTTTCCCAACTAGATTCCCACAAGCTTTGAACTTAGAATGATATTTCTAAATATTCCTAATAAATGGAATGACCCTTCATTTTAAAAATTCCCACAAGATTTGGAATGTGGATAATATTTAAAGATTAATAAAACCAACTGTGATGAAAATCCATGAATGCATCTAGAGACAAACCTTCTTAGGGAGCCATAAAAATCCTAAAAATTCCGAGTAGAATAGAGAAGCCTTTGTTTTTCAATGCCTCTCGTGATGAGCTTAGCCAACCTTACAAATTATATGTTTAGTAAAGATCACACATATAAATATATTTGGTATGTATATGTTATCTATTTTAATAACATATTCATATCAAATATATATATATATATATATATATATCTTTTGGTTGACTCATTGAATTTCTCTTATGCCAAACATTCATCAAATATGTTATTTTCACTATGTTAAGGGATTCTACAACTAGAACTTGTATTTATTGGACAAGACATCTTCTCTAGATGTCTTAGTATAATCATAAAAAACCAAATTTAATGGAGCATTCTTCCTCCTAGGTTAATGCCCCCTTGAATGTGAAAATAAGACCTTCAGATAATTCTTTCAACAAAAGGCATTCTCTATTCTATCATACTTGATTTTTTTAATATAGATGAGGGCATATCGAGATGAATTGATAGACTAACTATAAATATCTGAGGGCAACCCTATATTGGATGTGACACTCCATATTTGTACTCTTGAAATCAAAACTAGATGGTGCTTGATCACATGGAGAGCGATCTACCCATACCTTATTTACTTCAGAGAATTTCCCTTTGTGAAATGTTTTCAAGAATAAAATGAACTTCATAGCCTATCATATTATTCCAATACATGCCCCCTTTCTTAAAAAATAAAATTTTAATTCTTTTTGCTCAATTTTTTTTATTATTTTTAAATAAATCGTTTTCGTTGCAATTTTGACGCAACATAGAAATCCTGCGACGAATTTGCTATAAAAACCACACATTTTTTTGTCTCAATTGCGACGCACAATTGAAATCCTACAACCAATTTTCTATACAAATCACGACAGTTTTTGTCTCAATTGCGATGACCAGTACAAATCCTGTGACGAATTTGCTATACAAATCATGACAATTTTCGTCTCAATTGCGACAACTGGTACAAATATTGCGACGAACTTGCTATACAAATCACAAAAATTGTATAGCGATTTCTTCTCTATATACCCTGTGTTCATCGCAATCACGACGAACGCTTCGAAAGCTGATTTGTCGCAATTTTTTCATTTAATTTGCCTATATTGTCGAGTGTGCGACGATTTCCCTACTATGTCACTCTTTCGACAAATTGTTTACTTAGTTGTATTGACGACAATATTTCTTTTTTTTGTCGCAATTGTGACAACTTCCCTACTATTTTATCTCTTGCAATGTTAATCAAGGTTTGTTGCACATGCCACATCACATGAAACGACATTTGGGAGACTCAAGATTTGTCACAATATCGATGACATAACATCGTAAGAGCATCAAAATAGTCATTGCAAAATGACCCAAATTTTCTAGTGGATGTCGAGGTCATTTCATTGGTGAAACTACCTTAAACGCCTTATCTCATACGTGGTGAGCCACTGAGCCATATACATGTCGGGCCAAGGAAGGAGCTCTCATACTTAATGCTAATCCCTCGCAACTATTTCTTTTTCTAGACAAAAACCTAGAGTGCGCTCCTACATTCTTATTCAGGTCACCGACAACCCCAGTTGACATGTGTATAGAGAAACATAACATAGATTGGGATTGTATTTGCACTATGCCAAGGTCTCTAAGAAAATTGTTGGTTGGATGGGATGGAATGTGGTTATGGAAATTGGAATGACAGATTCGTCAATGACGACGGATAAAGGGAGTGTTGGGTTTTGTGAGGCGATTTCTAGTGTCTTTTTGGGTGAAGTTTGTTGACATGTTTTACAGACAATGCATGCTTGTCATTGATGGCAAGTACAACAAAAAATATGGCAGCAAACGTGCAAAGGATTGTAGGCAGGTCATTGATGACAAGATCAGAGTAAGCATCGATGAAAAACAAGAACAAAGTAAGCTCAGGAGTAATTAGCGCAGAGTGAGGGATGATTTTAAGGATGGAAATTTATTTTAAAATGTAGAAACCTTGGCTAATCTTACTTATCGTTCATATGCCAACTATAAATGTTTGGTGATATTTTTGTAAAAATATTCAAATTTCTAAGGATTTTATATAGTTTTTATAAAATTTTTGCTATTTTTAGGGTAAAATAAGTTTATCCTATAGAATTTGGGCAAATAATTTTTAAAATAACGAATCTCGTTTTTGGAAAAACCATGGAAAACTAGCCCATGAGAGAAATTTAGCCCCTAAAATCATCTATGGCAGAGTCGATCACAGTGCCTAAGCTCGAGAGGAGAAGCATCAGTGATCGTTGGATCCCAGTTAAATTCCCAAAAGAAGGAGGACCGTAAGATCTTATTGTAAACAAGAAGAACACGCAGAAGAGGAGGACAGATTTGAGGCGTCATATCTGAGCATAACATCCGACCATCGTTGGATCAGGGAGAACCTTCGTGAAGTGGAAAAATCGTGAGAAGATTTGGGCCGTAGGATCTGGGGTATCTACGAAGGATCAATAGCCATTAGATATGGTGAAGTTGCAAGGCGGATAAGTGCAAGAGTCATCCAACTCTCCAAAACTTTGAAGGAATCCTGGCCATCCATCGAGGACAGTCGTGGACCATTGGATAAAGAGGACATGTGGCGAAAGATTAGAGCACCACAAAGACTCCATTTCAGAGTTTTGCAGGTCGTGAAATTCAAAGGAAAGAGGTCCAAACTTGCGATATGTGAATTCAAAAAAAGATTTGGACCGTTAGATCACCAAGAATTGTGGACTGTTGATCAGGCATAAAGAAGGTCTATGAAGTGTCGAAATCACGACAAGATCTGGACTGTTGGTTCCATAGGACACGTGGTGAAATATCGTCATGTCCCTGACTAGAAAGTCAAAGGAATGGGGTTCCCTAACCTTTTGAATTTGCAATATGTGAAATCACGAAACAATCTTAACCGTCAGATCGAGGTTTGATCTAGACCATTGATCAGACTCCATCTCGGAGTCTTGGCTATCGCGACTTGGAGTGACGAGAACCTCCATCTAAGGAATTGCGAGATGCGAATTCACGATGAGATCTAGACCGTCAATACACCAAGATTCTGGACCGTTGATCTAAGCTCCATCTCGTAGTCTCGCCTATTGCGACTTGGAGTGACGAGAACCTCCATCTAAGGAAAAACGAGATGCGAATTCACGATGAGATCTGGAACGTCAATTCATCGAGATCATGGACCGTCGATCAGGGTCGATGAAGGTCATAAGTTCACGAAAATACCGAAAAGGTGAAATCGATGTAGCCTGTGGTCACATCGGTGGAAGATGGGGGAAGGAGATAGTGTAGACAAGCTCCTTTTCAGAGTTTCGGGGATCGCAACTGGGAGTGTCGAGACACTTGGTCACACGCATGTCGAATTGTCGAATGCTGAAATGACAAAATGAATGCAAGATCCCATGGAGACAATCCAACGGTGCAGGTGAATTTGAGTATGATCGAAGGGCTAATGTTGCTCTTCACAGTGTAACTGCTAGAAACCATTGATGGTTTTTGCCAGAAGATTCGAAGAGACTTCTGTGTGATCGCTAGAGGAGTTAAAGAGTCTCCAAGCTTCTTCGTGTGTAAAAGACTATTCTTAGAGGGGATTGACAGATGGATGAGCATTGAAGTCTGTAACTGAAATAGAAGGATAAGCTTGACTGTGCCAGAGAAGACAAGTAGTCTCAACTACCAGAGAGGCTGAGGAATCTCAGCTGAACACCCAGTGATGCTGGATGCATAGTGGGAACCACCAGAGAAGCTGAAGAGTTGCGATGATCAGGCAGAGCACTCGAGATGTGGAGGAGATCGGCATGGTGTGAGCATGCAGAGGAATTGCGCACATTGCATGCACAAGGTGCATAGAAGCTATAAGTACACGGTACAGAGAAGATATGTTGTTGCGGTAGTGATGAGGGATTCAGGAGGGCAGAAGGAGGAGAGTACAACAAATGAAATGCAGAGCAGAAGAATGGTGGATCAAATGGAGATGGCACACAATGCGTAATGTGAGAAGAACATAAAGCATAGAGGAGTGTGCAGAAGACACTGATGCAGACAGAGCAGCACAGTATAGCAGAACAGTGATAAGTTTGGTAAGCCAATGATAAATATTGTATCACTGTGATAAGTTTCATTAGCAAAGATTTATATTTCTGGGTGGTAGGGAGGTGCAAGGGAGGACTGGTGTCCTCAGAGGTTCAAGTGGGAGCTTGAACACAGGGAGTTGGTGCTTCCTTCTAGTTGGTGCTAGAGAAACTAGGGAGTTCGTGCTTCTTTCTAGTTGGTGCTAGAGAAACCAGGGAGTTGGTGCTTCCTTCTAGTTGGTGCTAGAGAATCCAGGGAGTTGGTGCTTCCTTCTCATTGGTGCTAGAGAATCCAGGGAGTTGGTGCTTCCTTCTAGTGGGTGCTAGAGAAAAACAGAGAGTTGGTGCTCTCAGCAAGTTGGAGCTTGCAAAACAGAGGTTGTAGCCTCACAATGAGTTGGTGCTCATATGTATGATAATGTAAAGAATGTAAATAATACTTATCATATAAAGAAGAAGAGGTTTTTACCCTGTATGGGTGTCCTTGGGAAAATATATGTCTCTGTAATTCTCATATATGTGATAGATGTTGAATGTGCCATTGCTTATTTCCCTGGATTATTGTGATCATCATTGAGTTCCTTGTAAATAATTTAAAAGAAGCATAATTGTTTAAGCATGGTAACAACTGATTCACCCCCCCTCTCAGTTGTGCAATAAAGTTGGCAAGTTTATGTGATTCATTCAAGGCAAAGAGGGTTTTGGGGGTTGAAAGTGTTGTAAAATAAAGAGTTTGAGCAATATTATGGAGTGTTAGCGATTTTATTTACACTGTTTCTTGGGGTTTGAAAGGTTGTATTGTCAATTGTGATCTAAGAATTGATAGGATAGGGTTTCAGACGTCAAGTTCCGTGGAAGTGGATATTGTAAGTTGTATTTTGACTTTCTTTTGTGTTTGTCGTTTTGACTAGTTGTGTAGATTCCCATGGTGATCAACTTGAAAATTAGCCTCATTGTTGATATATGATGTCATTTTTATTAATTTAAATGTTGGTTTCAATGATTTCAACTGAAATCAAACAAGCATAAAGTGACGTTGGGGAAAAAGGTAAAGATGGCCCCAAACTTGCTATTGATGAAGCTCCCTCAAAAATCACTAAACATAAAGTAGGTTCTACCAAGTAGTACATAGAGAACCATTATAAAGCTAAAATGAAGAAATTGCAGGAGTGCAAAGAGAGGTGGGGTTTCAAAGCATTATTTGTATTTGCATTTTATTTTTACAAATATCATTATGAACATGTACACTTATTTGTTTGAAGGCCAAAGGATGGAAAAATAAGTTTAAGTGAAAGGATTATGACACACATCATAATTTGAGATTTGATTTGAGGAAGATTGACGAACTTGGTTTGTATTTATTGTAAATGAAATTTCATGCTCCTCGATCCCACTAATGTTCTAAAAAGGCCTCCAACAATTTTTTTTTAAGAAAAAAGTTATATTAAAATATAACTAATTTACATATGCAAAGGTCGAATCTACTATTGCAGTGAAATTCTTCTATTATGTCTCTTTGTCCTGATAAAATAGATCATTTACAAATCCAAACCCTCAGGACTATAATTGCAGTGAAATTATTCTATTCAGTGTCTCTATTGTGATTAAAACCCTATCTAACAAACTAATATTATCCTAATTTCTATGGAAATGACTCGGTACTGCACACATATATAAACATCTAACTTCCACAATATATGTACAAAGATAACTGGCCAGACCAGGACAAAAAAACTTGATGAAAATATATTAGTGAAGGTACCAATACCAAACCCTTACATAAATCATCAAAAAATATCAGTGAAGGTACCGATACCAAAACCTTCCATAAATCATCGAGGTTTTAGAATTTGCTTGATCAATTTTTGGAACTCCTCCCACATGTCTCTCTGTTGAGCCTGGATATTTTTATATTAAATTTTTATCCCATGCATAGTTCATCTTCGTTTTATGCTCTTCTCATTTGTATGCTGTTTCATTTCTCCATGTGGCTAACCTTCGTACAAACTATCTCTTTCATCCATTTCATTTCCACCCTAATTTTTCTTTTTCATTGTTTTAGTTCTCAAATCCACAACCCATGTATATATTCTTTATTTTTGTAACACTCTTGTTTCCCCTAGATTGTAATTAATCATAATTAGTAATTTCCATGCAATGGCATGTAAATATTGTAAATAATGAATATTTAATTATAACTTCCAACAACTGACTGTGGAGGTGAAACCTCAAAGTGTTGTCCATGATACTACCAATGGAAAGAACGAGAAATATAGAAAGGTGGTTCATTATGTCAAGATGATCCAAACTTTCTTCCTGAGATATTTTGGAATATTCAGACTTCTCCTTAGCCCTGATGACAAGGCAAGTCGATTAATGAGGGAGGATTGGTGGTTGAACAACCAACCACCCTCAATGAATACAGATATGGAAAATATGGCTAGGATAATAGAGGTTTCCAACCAAAGGTACAATAGAATACCAATTATGCAGTCCAGATTGACCCACAAGTTGCCTTATGATAGAAGAAACAGAAGGAAAGGTCGAGAAACCTCCAAGAGCATCTGTGCAAGAAAAGGCACGAGAAAGTGAAAGAGGGGAGACACCAACACATGTGGGAACTCGAGGAGAGTTTAGGGAATTTCATAAGGCAAGAAAATGGTCGTAAGGCTGGTTGGAGAACCTAGAAAACTCGACCTGAACTAAGCAGGGCATGAGCTTGATGTTGGAAAGGCATCTGATAAACCTCGAAGAGGCCGGGGCTAGGTGGGTGTAAGGAAAATATGTACCAAGAGTAGAGTGAAGGAGAGCGACCTATGAATCTTACTGAGAACTTGAGAGACATTCCCTAGTAGTACCATGGCCTGGAACGAGGGTGGAAAGAGTGCTAAGAATGAGTGCATTTGATCCTAAGATTAGGTGGAAAGGAGAAAACCCATAGTTAGTTGGTTGGATTATCAACTGTAACAGACAAGTATCTATGTACTCTGTGTATTGAACTGAGATGTATGGATGGAATGTATGTATTGTAATAATGAATACAAATGTGTGAATTATGGACTTGTTATATATATATATATATATATATNCATTGGGAGGCCTTTGTGCTTGTGTCAAATGTGTTTGTATGGAATTGTATGTGTATTACATCTCTAAGCAAGAGGACCCTGAAGCTTATCTTGAATAGTCAAGGGACTATACAAATGGTTCCTCATGTGAAAGTAATCGTGAACTTAACTGTATGCTTGTGTCTCTTGTGAATGTGGTAGGATATCTACTGCAGTGTGTAACCTATGAAAATAAAACATGCCTATAAACGAAGCATCAACAATACTTCCTAGGAGGAAGGGATATGTTGCCCCAATATAGGAATTGGAATGTTTCAGTACCTGAGAGAGGCCTTTGTGTAGGTTAGAGAGCCTTAATTCTTCTTTGGAAGAGGAGGGATGGAAATGAGGATGTAAGACATGAAAGAGTAAAAAACAAAGTTCCATGAAATAGAAAAAAAAAAACATTGCTTGAAAAACCAAACAAATGGAGTAATTTGTTGCAATTTCTACAAGTTAAAAAAACAAGGCAGCTTAATGAAATTTCCAGCCATGTACTCTATCAATTCAAGTTTGAGTTTAAGGCCAACAAAGTGTAATTTTCAACAATTTCATGTTAAAACCTTGTGCAACCGAATGTACATCAAGATACATGGACCTGTTTCTATATTCCTATTCACTATGCCAGTAACGGAGATCAGAGTTAACAAACTTAAGTTTTTGTTATGGAGCACTCGAAATGGACATGGGGAAGTGCTCTGGAAATGGCCCCTCTTAATAGAATCATGCATCAATGCTTGCGGTCATTTTGTAGTGGATCAGAGCCTCTTGCAATTTTTTTTATATGGAATAAAAAGAAGGCCGAAATATAGCGCGTCTAACTCCTCCATATTTAAATACATGAGGGTGACAAGTGTAGATAGAAGTATCGAACCCGATCTTTCCACTTCTCTAGCTGACCTCCAAAAACCCTAGGGCAGGTGTGTGATTCTCTACAGATTACTCCCGCTAACTGTTGATCAATTGAATATTTATTAGCTAATCTAAATTTAAGCCATATAGCTCAACTCGACATGCGAGCTGATTTCAGGCATAGGTCTTTTGAGATTTCGTTCGTTTTCATTTCTTCAACAATGTCATCAAATTTGAAGGGCTACTCTTAATTTCAAGTTGAAGTACATATATTCATTCAATCCTTCCTTCCATGATGAAAAGTTGAAAAAATAGTTTTACTTCAATTCACAAGATTAAATTAGGTAC
>ML777247.1:447362-460616 GCA_009831015.1 Picea engelmannii | reverse complement strand
TATATATATATATATATATATATATATATAAAATATTGTTCTTCCAATTACTTAAAATGTTATAATTTAACAAAGAGCCATACAAATAAGTTGAAATTTCACTAGAAAATAATAATAAGCATACTCTCTAATTTCAAATATAATCATTTGATGAATTATATATGTTAATTATAATAAAAATTCATAACCAATGAGGCACATTTTCTTTGGAGGAATTTCAAAGTGTTAAAAATGACAATATAAAACTTTAGACACAATAAAAAATCAAACATTTTTGTGAACACCCATATAAGAGAGTATGTAATCTATGTATTCATATGATGCATGAGAACCACATCCTATATTCATATTTTGATCATACTTGAATCATGTTTAACCATGAGAGTCATGTTCATTCTATATCTCACTAGAAAATAAGAAATTATAGTATATCTTGAGACCTTTGTTCAAATGTGATAATTCCATCAAAATACCATAAAAGAAATGAAGATACCCCACTTGTGTTATATGCATCTAAATCTAATATGATTATATCCATTGCTTATTATTTAGGTTAAGATGCTTATGTTTATTATATTGTGTGGATTAAACACAATATAATATTTATAATCAAAATATATGAATCTTAAATATCTTAAATATGATCTTAAATATCAAAATTACCTGAGACCGTATCAAAGGTTCTATCTATCTTAAATATGTCATGAAATTAAGCAATGATCTCATTACAAAAATTTAAAAACACAATTATACCAACCAAATATTCATAATCTATTTTTAAGATCACGACCAAGCCAAACACTAAATTGGTGTATGAGACCTCCTCTATTGAGCGAGTAAACACAATATAATATTTATAATCAATATATATGAATAAAAAACCACTACATATATTAAGTTCATAAATTAACTATATAAACCACAAATAGAAACGAGAGAGTGCTTATCTATAACTTCCATTTAAAAACAAACAAATAGTTAACTATTGTAACACTCCATGGTCGTCATCCAACTGGCCGGGCATACGCTACTGTGTAGAACAACATCATTCTCATACTTAATTAATAACATGCATTTAATTCATATTAAACACATTTAACTCAGAGTAAGCACAAGATTACTGCTAACATAAATAATCCTTGGCATTAACAATAATTCATATGCACAACAGAATACATGATACAAATAAGCATCACAAACATGCATATACTTATAAATTAAGTACAAAATTAACACTTATCTTTTATTACTGGCGTAATTCCACCAACCACGTGCAGGCCTTCCACAAACCTCCCAGCCTTAAACCATGCTGCTCATCATTCTTAGTAGTGGGTCACCCCCGAGTTGGGACTAAACTCTACCCAAGGCAAGGAATCCTAGTCTAGGTTGAGGTTACAGGAAAAACTGCACAGGATAACTAGAGGGATTCTTCCTAAGATGCCTTCTTACACCCACTACTACAAAAATCTCATTCCCCACATGCCTATTCTGCCCCGGAGTATACAACTTCACAAGCACAGTCCATCAGTGCTTCACCTCCCTCTCTGAGCCTCGACAACAGGCCGGATCAGGAATTCTCAGAGCTCCGAAGCTGGTGCTGGACTCTCTCTGGGAGAAAACCACTTCCCAATGGACTCTCTCACCTGGAGGGAGTTTCTCATAAGCCTGACAACCTGCTTCTTCAGCACACCCTTCGACTCAATTCCAACCGGGTGAGGGAAACCGCACAACATCAAGCACTCAGTTGACACCAGGATGATGACCACAACAGAAAACGAGCATAGTCCCGCAAATGGAAACGACCAAACGCTAAAACACAGCACACTCATGCGATTATCCAGGTGTCGGGTTCTACAGAAGACACAAATCGGCTCACAGTTTACCGGTTACAGGATGCGTGAGAGGAAGTTATGTAGAGGTCGAGGATGGAGGCCAAACATAGAGACCAGACGAGAATACACTGAATAATCATAGAGGTCTCATGGTTTCAGTTTTCAGTGTTGTGTGTGATATGTCGAGCTCAGATGCAGAGGTCACACAGTTTAGACAACGAACGACAGAATGGAGAACGAACCCCCATCATGGCTCAACTCAATAATTTTAACTACATGCACTTGGGTTGACACTTGTCACCCATGAAGCTCGTTCCTTCCCATTCGGAAGTCACTCGTCCTTCCAAAGAACTTAGGATAAAACATCACATTTCACATGGCTTTTGGAATAATATTAAAATATTATTCCCAAGGACTTAATCCCCTAGGCTCAACACTTAGCCTCTCATTCCAACCCTCCAACCCCCAATCCCTTACCCACTATGTGGAAGCTTAGTCCCCCATCACTCATACATCATGGTTGGTTTGCACGCAGCAGTGTTTATATTTTTTTATTAATGTTCTGCATGTTTATATATACAAAAGCAGGCTCCCGGCCTTAACACTTAGGCTCTCCGGCTTAATAACACATAAGCCCACCAACTTATGTAAACTTGGCTCACCAGCCTATAAAACATAATTACAATTCATAATGCAAGCTTTATACTTCATAGACATGATTTACAACAGGTCTCGGCCTTGGGGACATTAAAATCCCCTCCCCTTATTTTTGCACTGTCCTCAGTGCAACTTTACACTGCATCTGCAAGCTTTTCCAAAATTTTCTAAAAGATGCGGGTACTTTGCCCACATAACATCTTCATGCTCCCATGTCGTGTCCTCAGGACCATACCAGGTCCACTAGACCTTTACAAGCCCTATAGTTCGATTCCGGAGCTGTTTGTTTTTCTTGTCCAATATGCGCACAAGATGCACTTGCAGGACACCTTCTTGTTCCACCTGAATCACATTCCAATCGATAACATGATTAGCATCTGGTATATATTTCTTAAGCAATGAAACATGAAACACATTATGTACAGTCATAGATGCAGGTAATGCAATAATATATGCAACTGGCCCAATCCTTTCCAGGATTTCAAATGGCCCACAAAATCTGGCTACCAACTTGGCACAACTTCCCAGCTTCAAGGAACTCTTGTTAGCTCTCACTTTCAGGAAAACATGATCACCCACTTTGAACTCTCTATGGGTTTTGTTCTTATCAACATAAATTTTCTGCCTGTCCTGGGCAGCTTTCAAATTCTACTTAATTTTATCATTTGGTCCTCCATTTCCTTGAGCAACTCTGGCCCAACTACTACTCTATTAGTTGGATTATCCCGGCTCATTGGAGTATTGCACTTTCTTCCATAAAGTGCTTCAAATGGGCTCATCTTCAACGATGCATGATACCCATTGTTGTAGGCGAATTCTACCAAGTGCAGGTAGTCTTCCCATCTTGATGGTTTGTCCATCACATACATTCTCAGTGTGTCTTCTATTACTCTATTCACTCTCTCTGTCTGTCCATCAGACTCAGGATGATAAGATATACTAAAGTTCAGATTCGTTCCAAATCCTTTGAACAATCCTTTCCAGAAATTCGAGGTGAATTTCGGGTCTTTGTCAGACACAATCATTTTAGGAATTCCGTGCAATCATGCCACTTCCTTCATGAAAATGTCAGCTACATCTGCTACCTTGTGAGTATTTTTCAATGGAATAAAATGGGCAGCTTTTGTAAGCTTGTCCACCACCACCATGATCGAATCATGTAGCTTGGCTGTTATGGACAATCCCATAATAAAATCTATTGTCACCACTTCCCACTTCCACTCATGAATGGGTAAAGGTTGCAGCAACCCTGCGGGGTGCCTATGCTCATCTTTAACTTTATGTCACTCCATACATCTGGTGATCTATTCAACGATCTCTCTCTTCATACTTAGCCAAAAGTAATGGCTCTTGACCGCTGCTACTGTTTTCTGATATCCAGGGTGCCTTGCATAAGGCACATTATGCATCTCCTGAAAAATCATCTGTTTCAAGCACTGGACATTGGGTACAAAAATTATGTTCTTGTACAACAGTATTCCATCGGTTTCCAATTTATAAATTTCCATGTTCTGTGGCATCTTACCCTGCTGTAGCTTGGCTACCAATTTTTTGTACTACAGATCTACATTTGTTGCCTCCAGAATTATGCTTTTAATATCAGTTTGATACATGCTAATGGTTGTAGCATGTAATTAATGCACCCTCTTATTGAGTGCATCAACTACTTTATTCTCCTTTCCTTTGATATGCTTGTTCTCAAAGTCGTACTCACACAGAAATTCCAGCCACCTACTTTGTCTAGCATTTAAGGTTGGCTGATCAAACAAATATTTCAGAATGTTATGGTATGTTCTCAATTCAAATCTCCTTCCCATGAGGTAATGTCTCCATTTCCTCAAAGCATGAACGATTGCTGCCAACTCCAAATCGTGAGTGGAATAATTATTTTCATGCTCTTTCATCTTCCTGGACTCATAACAAATTACAAATCCATTCTGACTGAGAACTCCTCCTATCCCTTCTTTACACGCATCTGTGCACACCACAAAATCCACATTTGGATCTGCATTCCTCAATATTGGAGCGCTGGTTAACAGCTGCTTCAATCGCTGGAAACTTTTCTCACACTCTTCAGTCCACTGAAACTTTTTCTCCTTCCTTTGCAAGGAAGTGATAGGGTGAGCTATCTTTGAGAACCCTGCGATAAACCTTCTGTAATAGCCCGCTACACCCATAAAGGATCTAACTTTCGCCACATTCCTTGGCACTGACCATTCTCTGATGGCCTCAACCTTCTCAAGATCCACGACGATCCCTTCTTTTGAAATAATGTGCCCCAAGTAATGGATCTGCCTTTGATAAAACGAGCATTTGCTCAACTTGGCATACAGTTGGTGTTCTCTCAACACTTGCAGCACCATCCTCAGGTGTTGTTCATGCTCTTCCTCTGACTTGGAATACACCAAAATGTCATCCAGGAAGATTATGACAAACTTGTCTAGATAGTCCCTGAATACACCATTCATCAAGCACATAAAAACAACAGGTGCGTTCGACAACCCAAATGGTACCACTGTGAACTCGTAATGACCATACCTTGTTCTAAAGGTGGTCTTGCTGATGTCTTCATCCTTTATTCTTACTTGGTGATATCTCGATCTGAGATCTATCTTTGAAAATATTTTCGCACCTTTCAACTGATCGAAAAGATCATTGATCCTCGGCAGAGGATACTTGTTCTTGACAGTTACTTTGTTCAACTGTCTAAAATCAATGCACAGCCTCAATGTACCGTCCTTCTTCTTCACGAACAGGACTGGGGCACCCCAAGGTGACATGCTTGGGTGAATGTACCCCTTCTTTAGAAGATCTTCAAGTTGCAATTGCAACTCTTTCATCTCTGGCATACTCATTCTATAAGGAACTTTCGACATTGGAGTTGCTCTAGGCATCAAATTTATAGAGAAATCGATATCTCTCTTCGGAGGTAGTCCAGGTACTTCTTGGAATACATCATCAAACTCTTTAATTACCTCATGATCCTCAATACTTGACACCTTATCCTTAGGTGTTTCCCCCACATGGGCTGCAAATAATTGACAGCCTTTTCTGTAGCACTTCTTCAGCTGCATTGCTGAGATTTCTCTAACAACCATAGCTCTGGGAATTCCTTGGGACTGTTTTCCGATTCCCCTCCTCATCCAGGCATGTAAATTCCTTGTTACGACAGTCCAGGAAGGCATGGTGCTGGTCCAACCAGTCCATCCCAATTAAACAGTCATAAGAGCCTAACGACAAAATATTCAATTCAGCCTTCATGGTCAATCCCTTCATGTCCACCAGACAAGACTTAACCAACTCAGTGACTTTCCTCTTGGTTCCTGTAGGCAACTTCACTAACCAAGACTTTTCATGTTTGCTTCTTGATAAATGCAAAATTTCCACCACCCTAGGATCTACATAACTATGGCTAGCCCCTGAATCAATTAAAATAATAAATGGTTGGTTGTTAATCATACCTTCCACTTCAATCATGTGCAACTGAAATTCATCTTTCTTGTTGTCCAGGGCCGCATAGATCCTTGGCATTCTACTGACCATGTCCTCCACTGTTTTAGCTTGTTGAACATTATGGACAACTCTTGCTTTGACATTTTTATGGGGACAATCTTTGTACTTGTGGTTCTCTTTACAACCCCAACACTGAATGGGCGTCTGTCTCAGCCTTTGTTCTCCCACTTCAACCATTCTCGGCTCTCTAAACGATGGATGTCCTTGATGACTATTTCTGAAAAATGGAGGTTTGTTTTCTTTCCGCCTCTGTTCTTTCTTAAACTTCTTCTAGTCCTCTCAAGCCTTCTGAAAGGTAGGATTTTCTCTTTGTTGCTCATATAAGCATTTCTCTCTTCTTCTTGTTTCTTCCATAGTCTTAGGATCATCATATTGAATCTTGTCACCAATGGGAGGTGGCAGTCCACTCAGATACCTCTTAATCTTGACAACCTCATCTTTGATGAATGGAACATACTTCAGTGATTCCAAAAACTTTCATTAGTATTCATCAATGTTCATGTTTCCCAGCTTGAGTTCGAAGAACTCCTTCATATTTCTGTCATAGTATCTTTTAGTCAGGTATTTCCTCTCGAAATACCTCTTGAATTTCTTCCATGTGATATCTTTCTCTCTAACGTGTTGCACCTACACAAGATGATCCCACCACATGGCTGCTTTTTTTTTAGTTGATACATCGCAATTCTTCCTTCTGCATGAGAGGAATAATTTTGCAGTTGGAAATATTTCCTCATGCCAAGCAACCATGTTTCAGCATCTTCCTCCTTCTTATGTTCTCCATCGAACGTTGGAGGCTTGATCTTGTTCATTTCCCCTTTCAATTCATCCATCCCAGATCTCCTGTGCTTTCTGGTAGGAGATGGGCTTGAACTACTGTGTGCTTCCCTACTGGAATGCTTTGGGGAGCGACTATGATGTTTGCTAACACTCCTCGATCTTCTTTTTCTCTCAGGGGTCCTGTGACTCCCTGTTTTGCTTGTGTCACTCTCCTTTTCCAATTTCTTTTCTATTCTTTCCAGGCTCTTCAACATCCTTAAGTTGAATTCACCCTGCTGATCCCTGACCCTCGTGAGATTTCGACTATCGGCTCGGCGAGCCTAGGCATATTTCTACAATCTTTCAATGATTTTCATCACATGCCTTTCCTTGTCCAATTCTCTTCTGTGCCCATTGGAGTTCGATCCTTCGACTCCCAAGTTGACACCCCTTCCTTCTCTTTCGTTCTCTGAATTGGAGGCAATCAACACCTCTTCCATTTCTATACTCAGTGTCGATTCGCAATTGTCCTGACACTCGTTGAACTCTGCACACACAACGTGCAGTCAATCGAATTTTGTCAAGCCTTAAACCCTTAATAAAACTACAACATTCATAAACCAACGCGAATAAGAAAACGCTTCGACTTCACAATTTTTTCAAGTTCTGCTCAGCTCTATAATTTTCGGGGGATAGCTCCCTCTTTCTCCCTACCCTCATAACCAAAGGTCATGACCAAATGCTAGACTACTAGGTGTTACTCGGGCTTTCAACCTTCGAAGAGTTTAAGGCACACACATCTATCTCTTAGAGTTTCGATTTACTGAATTCGCGTAAATCGGGTGGATCGAAGGTCCATGTTTACCCAACATCCACAGTTAAAATCTGCTACGGTTCTTTCGTCTTCGAAGATTTCGGGACTTCGGGACTTTGGGTTTCAGGGTTTCGGTCCTTGAGGCTCTCATACTCGCTTCCCTCTCAAACCCTCGACTTTCGAAAATTCAATTTCCTTACCCTTCGGGCCCACAGCACAGTTGTCACCCACCAAGGTAGTGACACGTGGTGTCCTTAAGAAGGTCCACTTGTCAACCATGCGGCCCCCACCTAACGGATGTGCTACATGTTTGTGCGAGCCCTCGGTGCTCAGCACTTCACGACTTCGTCGTCAAAAATAAATTCTTTCAACCCCTGAACCCCCGATACGCGATACCCCGCGAAGGTTTTGATCCAACGGTTCTCCCGTGGCTTGGATCCAACGGTCTGGATCTCCTTCCCTGCTCCTCGCAACTCGAAACTTCACGAAACCAAGAATTTGGTTTTCCCTCCAAACTCATGAACCTCGAATTCGCAAAATGATCCAACGACGTGGGTTGAAACGAGATCAACGACTCATATTGACCACGATCAACAATTCACGTTGATTCTTGATATTAGGGTGGTGAGTTCGTCCAACTCCTAACCACCTTACAGCTCCGCTGGATCCTACGGTCCTTGCGATTCACGAGCTCTCCATGGAGAATTCTGTCTGCGCGATTCACTCCTCAAAGACTTATGCCCCACGACTGAGTGTTCTCCCTCCTAAACTTAATTTCTATGCAACAGTTTCGATCTCCGTCTCCCTTTGAACACTTCAAAGGTGTTATCCCTCCTGAGCTTTGTAACACGGTCAAGTAATCTATTGACACTCAGAAACATTGAAACTAGGATCTGATACCAAACTGTAACACTAATTGTTATCCCACTGGTCGGGCAAATGCTACTGTGCGGAACAACATCATTCTCATACTTAATTAATAACATGCATTTGAGTCATATTAAACACATTTAACTCAAAGTAAGCACAAGATTACTGCTAACATAAATAATCCTTGGCATTAACAATAATTCATATGCACAACAGAATACATGATACAAATAAGCATCACAAACATGCATATACTTATAAATTAAGTACAAAATTAACACTTATCTTTTATTACTGGCGTAATTCCACCAACCACGTGCAGGCCTTCCACAAACCTCCCAGCCTTAGACCACGCTTCTCATCACTCTCAGTAGTGGGTCACCCTCGAGCTGGGACTAAACTCCACCCAGGGCAAGGAATCCTAGTCTAGGCTGAGGTTATAGGAAAAACTGCACAAGATAACCGGAAGGATTCTTCCCAGGATGCCTTCTTACGCAAACTACTAACAGACTCTCATTCCCCACATGCCTATTACACCCCGGAGTATACACCTTCAAAAGCACAGTCCATCGGTGCTTCACCTCCCTCTCTAGGCCTCGACAACAGTCCGGATCAGGATTTCTCATAGCTCTGAAGCTAGTGTTGGACTCTCTCTGGGAGAAAATCACTTCCTAGCAAACTCTCTCACCTGGAGGGAGTTGCTCACAGGCCTGACAACCTGCTTCTTCAGCACACCCTTCGACTCAATTCCAACCGGGTGAGGGAAACCGCAACAACATCAAGCACTCAGTTGACACCAGGATGACGAACACAACAGAAAACGAGCATAGTCCCGCAAATGGAAACGACCAGATGCTAAAACATAGCATGCTCAAGCGATTATCCAGGTGTCGAGTTCTACAGAAGACACAAATCGGGTCATGGTTTACCGATTACAGGATGCGTGACGGGAAGTTATGTAGAGATCGAGGATGGAGGCCAAACGCAGAGACCAGACGAGAATACACCAGACAATCATAGAGGTCTCATGGTTTCGATTTTCAGTGTTGTGTGTGATATGTCGAGCTCAGACGCAGAGGTCACACAGTTTAGACAACGAACGACATAATGGAGAACGAACCCCCATCATGGATCAACTCAACAGTTTTAACTGCATGCGCTTGGGTTGACACTTGTCACCCATGAAGCTCATTCCTTCCCATTTGGAAGTCACTCGTCCTTCCAAAGAACTTAGGATAAAACATCACATTTCACATGGATTTTGGAATAATATTAAAATATTATTCCCAAGGACTTAAACCCTTAGGCTCAACACTTAGCCTCTCTTTCCAACTTTCCAGCCCCCAATCCCTTACCCACTCTGTGGAAGCTTAGTCCCCCATCACTCATTCATCGTGGTCGGTCTTCATGCAATGGTGTTTATATTTTTTTATTAATGTTTTGCTTGTTTACATATACAAAAGCAGACTCCCGACCTTAACACTTAGGCTCTCTAGCCTAATAACACATAATCCCACCAACTTATATAAACTTGGCTCGCTAGCTTATATAAACGAAGTACATAAGCTCATTTTCGGTGGCAGGATAGATGACTTGCGTAGCTTTGCAGGTACCTCGATCGGGAAACACACCATAAGCTTTATAAACTTTGCAGTCGGTAAATCCATGAGAACATTCAACTGAGGGACGCGACGGGCGACATTTCATAATCGGTATTAACAAAAAACAAAGCATAGCACGAGGCAACAATAGCCATGTGAAACTCCATTGGATGATATTAGAGTGCACACAGAAATCTGTTAGCTTGAGCATTGGACGAGCTGCGGGGTGTTTAAATATCTCAACGTGGTTGATTTCAAGCGTAGCTCAGCGCAGTGATGTCAGGTAACTTACATAAGCAATAATTATAATTGGACCGCGCTTTGAGATTTCATTGTCTGCATTTATTCAAACGTCGACATCTGTAGCATAAACGTTTATAACCAACTTCAACTATGGCATAAGATCGTTTCCTAAGAAAAATTCCTGGAATTTGACGTCTCACAGAACGTTTTTTCATATTAAGAAGTATTTACGTTTATAACCAACTTCAACTATGGCATAAGATCATTTCCTAAGAAAAATTCCTGGAATTTGACGTCTCACAGAACGTTTTTTCATATTAAGAAGTATTTATTTTACAGTTAGATACAAAATCTGCACCTCAACATTTACCTACATGTAAAATCCGAAGTCCTCAAATCTAATTTTCACTGGGTAAGATATACGTCATAATTTTTTATAGGTATTGATCTTTCTTACTTAAGTACGGTAGTTACAAACTTGACATAGGTTAGTTCTAAGAATAAATGAAACAGTTAATGAAATTTGATGTTTAGTCTGCTTACACTTCAATGATTTACTCAAAGGTTAGATGTAAAATTTGGGCTCAGCCACTACTATTGGCTTGCAATTTGCAACTAATTTGGCGGAAATGCTTTAGCTATGCTTCTATTTCCCCACCAAAACAGAGGGTATTTCTTCTTTTAAGTTCCAGAAGTAAGATCTATATAACAACAAAAAAAAATTTGACACCCATGAATCTGCCAAAAACATAAAATGACTAGCATAAAAACCAAATTACCTTCACCAAATTTTCAAATGAATCTACCAAAAACATAAAATGACTGGCATAAAACCCAAATAACCGTCACCAAATTTTCACTTGACAGGTAAAGCAAATTTGAAATTCCAAGCCTGCTAAAGATGCCCACCTTCGGCCACTTTTTGCAAAACCATGGCAAAAGAATGAGTTGGTTAAGTTGGGTGGGAGAAAATTTCTGCCAAAGGGCATGAGACTACCAACTAAAGGGCCATCAAACTGATTTATAGAGGATCCATGTAAAGATGGAGTTTGACATCATGACCTATTGTTTGCTATCAACTAGTAATCTAGCCCTATTTAAGATAATTTGGAATGTGGTTTTGAATGCCATGAGTGAAAATGTCATGATTTACTTTGAAAAATTGACATGTTCAACCACATAATGGAAATATTAAACCTTTCCTCTTTCATTCCTTCTTCAAAATAATATCTTATGTAAGTAAGTATTTTCAGTAGAAAAAACTATCTTGTTTTGAAAGTATTTTGAGTAGAAAAAACTATTTTTTTTTAGAAAACAAAAATTATGGGCAACTATACTTCCATACACATATCATCTATGATCTATGTTTTATATAAAATAAAATAAATAAGATCTTTTTCTATCCATTGTTCATTGTATGTCACATTATTCTTTTTCACTGGAAAGTTTCTCTTTTATATTCAACAGTATATAAAGTGTTTACATAGCAGCAATACAATCCATCCCGGAGACACAGCAAGGTTTGACCACAAGACCTCCTCCCATCTGGAGAAATGTACGCTTGTCTTTTTACCATCTAAGTTGTCTCACGGGACTTGTATGTCACATTATTCACCATCCTAAATCTTACCGTAACAATATGGACAAGCTAACAATACTTAGCTTATTACATCGTAAATATTTCCCACACTTTCTCATATTTAATTCTGTTCTCTCACCCTCTAAAAAGTCATAATGTTTTTAATATAATAGCAGTATGTACCTTTGTCATACTTTTTTTCCCATAAGAAATTGACTCAATTTTATAAAGGGTATAAAATCGTTTACAACACCAATGACAAAAAGACCGTCCAGAACTGTGGCAAAATCCAATCAGATTCGGGAATTACAAAGTGGACATCCGTCCAGTCACATGGAGAGATTGTTCAACAGATCACGTCGACGAGCTCGGCTGTATGATCGAAGGCCATCCCACTGGAAAGCTCACAGGACAGAATTTGGGATGCCTGTCCTCTTCCTCCTGTCAAAATGCGAGCTGATACTTACAAGATGGAATATAGAGCAACCCCGTCACCGCCAATGAGGTAGGGATAGCAGGGATTAGTCTTTCCTGCAGTCTTCTAAAGCTTCACTGAACCCGCAACCTGATAGAACAGTAAAAAAACAGCCTCGACTCCCTGAACAGCTGACAGAACATGGTGTTGTCGGGTCACTAAGGCGGACCAGTACAGTGGGCCTGGTTAAGTTCGAAGAGATTGAGATAGGTGGATGAGCTCTCCTATCCTCTGTCGCAGTGGAATAAGTAGAGTCTGCCCACCTCAAGTCTGAGGGCATTCTTAGAGAGGACATCCGCCTCCGAATTGAAAGTTCTGGGGATATGTCGGAAGGAGATGTCAGAGAACTTGCTGGCCAGCAATTGTGTTTTGGCTTTCCATCCTTCCACGTGAGTCGAGTGTAGATCACACTCGTGATTGATCCAGTCAATGATGACTTTGGAGTCACCAAAGACCTGGATGTGATCAAGAGACCAAAAGGAAGCCAGTAGGAGGGTCGCCCAAAGACCAAGTAGTTCTGCCTTAGTGTTGGTGCCCCTGCCACAGCATAAGAGCCACTTAGTCGTCCTCACCGGGTGTACCTTGAAGAAACCTCCCGCTCCACAGCAAACACCATTAACTTTGGCAGCTCCATCAAAAAAGGCCATTGTATGACCAGCAGGCAAAATGAAATCAATCTCTTTGTGAAGAATCGGCTTAATAGTGGATGGCTGCCAGTGAAAAGATGAAAGACTCCTGTAACAAACGGATCGATAGGAAGGAGGAGTGTTTTCAAAGAGGGACATGTTACGCTCCTTCCATATATGCCAGCAAATATAGGCTGCCAGAGAGGGGGGTGCAGCCAAGTCGAAAGTCCAGGATTCAAAACATTCAGGAAAGGAGGCCCCCGTCCAGTGGAAGGAAAGAGATAGCTG
>ML777247.1:410391-422180 GCA_009831015.1 Picea engelmannii | reverse complement strand
GTATAGTTGATGATGTTGGTACATATTGATGAGTCATAGTTGATGAGTAGTTGACACATGATTGGTACATGGTTGGATGCACTTTTTTATGGTACAGGTTGATTACAGGTTGGTGCATGGTTGATGCACTTGTTTATGGTACAAGTTGATTACAGGTTGGTGCATGGTTGATGCACTTGTTTATGGTACAGGTTGATTACAAGTTGAGGTACAAGTTGATATATGGTTGATGCATGGTTTAGATTTATTGGTACAAGTTTACAGTGGTATATCTCATAGTGATAGTGTAACAATGGTTCCATCATTTTACTTCTACTTCAGGGTGGTAGGACAGGGCAAGGACAGGTGGTTGTAGCCACCTTCCGGTTGTATCCGGAGAACATTGGGGGTTGTAGCCTCCTTCTGGTTGTAGCCAGAGAATTGGGGAGTTGGAGCTTCCCTCAGGTTCTAGCCTGAGAAACTAGGGGGTTGGAGCCTCCTTCCAGTTGCAGTTGGAAAACAAAGGAAGTTGGTGCTTCCAATGAATGTAATTCTTCAAGACATATAAGAAAAAGTATTCTGTGGTTTTTTCCTGATTTCGGTTTCCATGTAAAACAATGGTGTACTGTGTATGTGTGTGATTGTTTATTTCTTATTGCTCATTATTGGATAATAATTCTACATTGATATAACATTTGAAGAAAAATGATTATAATTACACTATTATTGATTCACCCCCCTCTCAGTAATCCAACAAATACAATATATAAACCTTAATTATATTTAATGTGGTTTTATATAACAAGAAACAATGTGGCGCGTTGGTGTTTGGTCATTTCCCAAAGCATTCTTCTTGATCATAGGTCATGGGATCGAACCCCATGAGCTCCAATACAATTTTTCCCATTCAACTAGTGATGGGGTGCCACATGGCAGACCATGTCTAGGCCATGTGGCACCCTTTTATTGGTCCTCCACGATGCCACATGGCACCCTTTTATTGGTCCTCCACGATGCCATGCATCAACATGCTATTGGTCCCTGTCACTGTCCAGTCACCCCACTGTTGTGCTGCCACATGTCACTATGCTACATTAGCACGCTGACGTCAGCATTGACTCTTTTTTTTCCAGTTTGATTGTTGATGTTTTAGTTGTTTGGGAAAGCAATCAGAGTGTGATAACTCTCACATACGATGTCTGTTTGAGGAAGTAAATGTATTTCCAAAATCAGTGCGACGAGTCGGTCACAATGGAATTAGTTTCGTCTGATTCTGAGGACTTTCATTTTTTAGCCTTTTCTGGACCTGGGAAGCCTCCTAGATCCGATTCTGGATCACACCTCCCCAATAAGGACCTTTTGGTCCCCAAAAGGTTACTAACCAGTCAACAAGCTCAGGATAGGCCACCTGGCTTGTCCTTTGTCTCTGAACTCTTTCCTGTGCACCTATCTCATCAAGATCAACTGTAACACAATCATGACAACTAACAACATATTTGTTATCCATTTGAACCCTGTCACATTTCACTGAAGCTACTATCATCCATGTAGACAACATTACCAATGATAGTATCAAAAACATGACTACAAATGAGTTGATATACTTGTAATATTTGCACAACATGAGCTTATCTTGAAGCAAACTGTGATTGATTTTCCATTCAACAATCATTTCATGTTCTTACTTAAGATCGATTACTTCATTTGAAATAATTATTGGTTTGTTGCTTGCTTGCACTACCTTATTTAATTGTTCCATTGTTTGAAGTGTTTTATTTTCCTTAACATGATGAGAATGAACCACATAATCTTGACCTGCTTTGGTTAATTGATATTAATTCTTTGTCCCGTAGAAGATTGCCTTACGATCATATAACTATGGACTACCTAAGACCATTCCACATTCACTTAATGACACTACATCACATGTTACCTTGTCCACATACTTAGATGAAATTGCAAATTTGATTGTGCATTGTTTTGTTATGTTCATTTGATGATGATTGCTTATCCATTTAAGTGTGTAAGGCTTATGATGTACTTGTGTTTTTAACCCCAATTGCTTAACCAATTCTTTTGAGATTAGATTATCTTGAGATACACTGTCAATTAATGTGTCTATCTTAGTGTGTCACATGATAGTCTTTATATGAAATAAGTTACTTCTACAATCAATGCCTTCACCAATTTTATCTGTCATACCAACCAATGAGACCTTTGATTCATCACCTGAATCCAATCCCAAGTCTATGGATCTTGTTGTCGCTGCAACTGTCTGCCTTCCCTTCTTTTCCTTGAACCACTTTGGCCTCTTCTCAGGATGCAACTGCCAACAACGGTCCTCATCATGCCCATATTTCTTGCAATGCTTGCAAAAGGGCATCTCTTCCTTTCTTGCCACTGCATTTTCCTTTTTTACAAGCCATTTCCTCTTATCCTCTTTCCTTGAATAAGATTCCCCTGATACACTTTCTTTCCCTGCTTCAATATATGTAGCTTGAACATAAACCTCATCAAGGTTAGTGGGTCCAAACATGAATACAATATTTCTAATATGTGGAAGTAAACCTCTTATATACTTCATAAGGGTTTCTTGTGTATGTAAATGGATATATAACATCAATGCCATTTTTCAAAAGCCATATGTATACTCTTGCACTATTTATCCTTTTCTTAGTTTTAAATATTTCCATTCAATTAATGCTTTTTCTTTATAACCCAAAGGACATAATTGTTTCCTAAGTGCATAAATGAAACTTTTCCATGATGGAAATACATTACCCACTTGTTGCGTTCCATTTTGCAACTTGCTTTGCCACCATATGAGATATGTACCTGCAAGTCTCAAAGATGCCAACTTGATTTGTGTGGCCTCATCCTTGATCTGTTGCACACTGCAGTAAACCTCCATCTGCCTGACCCAATTGTCAAGTCTCTCTGCATTAACTTCACCATCATATATGGGCAACTCAAATTTAACATCAAGTTTTAATAATGACATTCCATTCTTATGTTTATGAACATGTTTCTTTGCATTGGATTTAGAACATGAACTTGAAGAAGAAGGAGAAGAAGGAGGTGATCATGGAGGTGAAGGAGGAATATGAGGAGGATCCTCTTCCTCTTCATTTTTTCCCTTTGAAGATTCACCCAAAAATGGTCTCTTTCATTCCAAGTAATCCTTATACAAAACTTTCATCATCTCTGACATAGAAAAGAAAGTTTTTCGAAATTCTTTCTCATCCTGAGAAAGACCCTCTTCCGATGCCATGTTCTCACTATGAGAAACTCTCTTTATCAATCCAATTAGTGGATTATCTTCAACAATATCTCCTTCACCACGATGTAGCTTTTCCCTGGTTAACATGAAAAACTCAAATCCAAATATCAACTAGCTCTGATACCACTTGATCTAAATCTTTTAAATGACTGTGGTTGAGTTATTATGCATGCATTTTATTAACCATTTAGGAATTTGAATGAAAGAGGATGAATTTAATGAATAAACATAACATCCATAAGACAATATACATTTCTGAATATAAGCATGAAGAAAAACAAACCATAACAAGAGAAGTGATAATGGAGTTCGGCACAAAATTTCCTACGTCTCCGGGCCTTTGTCTCAGTGGGGGAGGCTTCTTTATTAATTCTTCAATGCTTGCAAAGTACAAAAAAAGTACATCAAATGGACTCCATTCTTATCTCTTTGTGTTCTTGTCGACCTCAGAAATCCAATGCAACTGACGACACTAAAAAAGGCTGAGTATAGCCTCCGAAAATGGCCTCCAAATTTCTACTCCTCAATAGCTCCCCTGCATAAAAATGGCTTTGGATTTGCTTTGCTTCAGCATAACTCTTCTCTGACTATTCTTCCATGGCCTCAAACATTCCTTGTTTATATAGATATGAAATTTTGTATCATTCCCCAACTTCCTATTAGAATATAATGGATGTGCTCGTTTTACCATTGACAATACCCTTGTCACCCAACCATAGGCCAAAGCCACCCTCCGAGCACCTTAACCTTCACAGAGAATCATTTCAGAAGAAAAACCTAGGCTAGATAGCCAAAAAAAGGGTAGAGCACCTTTCCCCAAGGATAGCGCACCGACAAGAGCTGATCAAATAGTCCAAACCCTAGCCAAGAGATAGTCCAAGCCAAACGTGATCTGCTAGCTGCAGCAACTGCAATGGAAACTCTCTTAAAACCTGCGCATAAGACTGGGCACTGCAATTCTGAGACTACCTACCAGAATGAGAACTGGCCTCCTGTATTTATACTAATTCTGGCTAACTGCCAAGGCCGACTTCTCATTCTGGGTATCTTTCTGCTCAGTATATAATATTATTTCTGACTGACTTCCTCTCTTGGAGGATAATAACCTAATATAAATTATCTTCTTGAGCCGAAAAGTCTTCTAGGGTTATTAGCCAACTCATTAGGGTTTATTCTTGCTTCCCAGAGTATTCTATCCTTTTCAGGTTTACACGTGGAGGTAATTACCTCCCGCAAATACCATAATATCAACACTCCCTCCTAGCTAGGGAGGTATTACAGGTAATGGTCTTTGAACACAAAACATACTATTCACATGGTAGCATCAACATAGTTATATCGACTAGATCATGGCTAGATCATGAGCACCATTATCATCATCAGTTGCATCATCTCTCCAAACCATACTCTATCTAAGTAATCAGACATGATGCTCACTCCATAGAGGGATACAGGAGCCATTCTTCTAATCTAGAAGAGTAAATGTTCTGAACCATTTTCCGTCTAGGAAATCTTTGTTCTTTAATCATTCATCTGGCTAATAATCATTTACCAAACTACTGATAGTCTTCAAGGTAATCAGAACAAAGATAGAACACAACTGTGCATATCCATAGTAGTACATAACTACAATCTAGTGGTACACTACCACACCAAGTAGCAAACAAGTACTTGATCAGTAACATATAATCACGAATAGTGTAACACATCCACCATAGTAGTATGCATCTACTATCATACAGTGTTCATAACAATCATCTGGTGTCAACCTACACAGAAACAATGTTATGATATAAACTGAATCATCTGGGTCAATCTTTCACTCACATCTGTGAGATCTGAAAGAATATCTGCCCTCAAAAAGGTAAAACAACAATGATGACTTGTCTGGACTATTCTTCTCAAGCAAGGAAGAATAACTTTCCTGATTTCTGAACCTGGACCATTCCCCACCCCGGGCCATTCTTCCTACACTAATCAAAGTGCACCCTAGAGAGAATGTATAAACCCTAAGGAATGTCTGTCCCTAATTGCTAAGCCTAGACCATTCCCCACCCTGGGCCATTCCTCCTACACTAATCAAAGTGCACCCTGGAGAGAATGTATAAACCCTAAGGAATGATTGTCCGGACCATTTCCTCTGTTAACCACAAAAGGAAAATACTATCCTGTATCAACCTCCAAAACAAACCATTCCTCATGTTAACCACAATGAGAAATCGTTGTCCGGTGAGGCGGACCAGTCTTCTTGAGTAACCCTCAAGAGGAGAGACTTCCCTAGACCACTCCCCATGTAAACCATAATGGGAAGTCACTATCTATGATACATCAACAATTTGGACCATTTCCCATGTTAACTATAATGGGAAATCGTTGTCCGTCGGAATTCTCAATCCACTTTTCGAACTGGAAAGGAAACTGCTCATCTTGGAACATTTTTCGAATTGAAAAATGACTATCCATAAATCAATACATATCAATGCTCCCTCCCAACCTGGGAGTCATCTCTTCCTTTTTCAATAGGGATGTCGTCTCCACGAGCTCCAGCTTGAGTACACAAACTCTTTCATCTTGGATAGAATCTTTACCAAGATGTTTGTTTATCTGCTCATCTGTGGAGATATGTAATGGAGAACCTCCTTCTCCTTTTTGAACTTCATCACGGATAATGTAATGCTTTGATTTCAAATGTACTTCATTTTGGAGCCCTGGTTTTCTATGAAGGTTTCATGTAGCTTTGATCAATATAGTATATCATAGTTGGAAAACTGGAACATATCCATGTGTTACTTCTTTTTGTCATTATGAGATCTGATCTATTGAGTAATCATCTTGATACAATATCTCTGTTATAGAGAATCTTCACCACGCTTCTATTGTGCATTGGAGGTTCTTCACCAAGTTATCTTCTTCCATCTGTATATGAGGGTCTCTTTCTGGTATGCCTCAAAGTCTTAAGGTTTCTCTTCATATGCTCTTTGTTCAATTGCTCTGGAGAACAATATTTGTATTCATCTTGATGTAGCACTCCAACCCATGGATGATATAATGACTCATGTAGAGGTATGTCTGGTTTACCAGAATGAGCAATCATCATAGTCTTCTCCCTCCATCTGGGAGAACCTCTAGTTCTGGATCTTGCAATTCTTTCATTCATTGTTCTTCATCACAACTTTCAGTTCTTCTTGATTTCTTTTATTGAGTTCATATTAGGCTAGCAATCTTGTGATTCTTGACTGGTTGTTCTAGATTCTCTTTCTTTCTTTGAATCTTTATGTTCTTCCTCATGTTTAGCTTTTGGGTCCATGGAGTATATTCCATTACCTAAGGATTCCATTTCTTTATTTCATCATAGGATCACGGTTGTGGATGGGAAACCAAGGATACTTTAAGGCTTCTCTTCGAAGAAGACTTCTTCTGAGGTTGAACTAGACACATATTGTCTTTCATGGCTACTACCATGGATATGTACTTCATCATCTTCAATGGATCATAGGATTAGCTCCCTCCTAATACTTGCTTCATGTATGAGTGCATATAATTGGATCCCTCCGTCTAACAGAGTCCATGCTTCCGTCTACATCCTTATTGTCTTTTGCAATATATAATTGGCTCTCTCTGTCTAACAAAGTCCACACTTCCATCTTGTTGTCTTCTACAAAAACGTTATAAGTCTTTCTCTGACTTCTTTCTGTCTTTGCATCTTTTGAGTCTCTTCATGATTGATTCGACGTATTTCATCCTTTCATGTGTATTATCTAATTATATCAATACTTATCTTGTTGTTGTTCCATAGGTATAGTTTTTCTTGGAATACATTATCTTTCAAGGGATAGATATACAAGATAAAACGAGATATGTACAAGAAATAAGAAAAGTATTGTTACCTTTAGAAGAAGAAGTCTCTTTCATCTTGCTTAGTCTTCTTTGTAGGTTCCTTTTCTTCAGAAATTGATGATTTGTGTTTCTCCTTCATTTTTCTTTAGCTCGAGACAATGATTCTTGTAGTGACCATACTTTCGACAGTTGAAGCATTGTACTTCTGAAATGTCTTTCTCTTGATTTGGCTTCCTCCTTGAACCAAACTTCCTTTTGTTCCTGAAGTTCTTGAATCTTGTTGTGAAGGCTTGATTATCATACTTCTTTTGGGGTTTCTCTTTTTCACTGATCCTTGATTCTTCTTGAGCACAGCAAGTCCAAAGTTCTTCAAATGCCGGATACTCCTTTCTTGTGTTCATGCTTGCGGCAAATGCATCCCACATCTTGGGAAGACCATTGAGTAATATGTTTACGATCTCCTTCTCTGAGATGATCTTTCAATATCTTGTAGTTGATCTCTTAACTGAAAAATTCTCACAAAGTATGATGTTATGTTGTCATCATCATTCATCTTCATGTCACAGAGCTCATTCTTCAGACTCATTACTTGTCCAATGTTTCTGACTGAGAAGAGGTTTGTTAGGGCATCGTACATCTTCTTCGACGAGTCAAGATGGGAGATGTAGGGTATCAAGTGGTATTTTATGGATTCCACTATGATACTCATAGCATTAATTTCATCGTCTTTGAACTTATCCATAGCTGCAACATTTTGCGGTTCATTCTCTTTCCCTTCTTCAAACTCTGGTTTCACGATCTTTCCTTTCACGATATCTAGCACTTTATTCTTGGCAAGGATGAGGTCAATCCTTGTCTTCCACGCTCTGAAGTTAGAGGTTCCATCTAACTTGTTCTCTGAATTCATAGAATAAGGGATGGCTTCTTTGACTTGGTCAAACCCTAGATTTGACCACAAACTCAAACTTCACGTCTTAGCTTATTGAGAGTATCAGGAGATGCGCTAGGCTAGAGTGCATTGATATATCCAGAGATTAGGTCAATCCATCCACTTAAGGTGCCTCAACAAGAGGATTAGGATTTATGCAACTGCTCCTTCTAGTAACCCTAGCAACAGTGTCTTGGAAGCTGCTTTTGTTAGTAACCCTAGCGATAGTTCCTTAGCGAGCTTAATATCCTAGCGGTTATGTTTCCTTCCAGCGCTTAGATTGAATGAAGGATGTGTGGGCCCATAACCTGTTAGAATATAATGGATGTGTTCATTTTACCATTGACAATACCCTTGTCACCCAACCATAGGCCAAAGCCACCCTCCGAGCACCTTAACCTTGACAGAGAATCATTCCAGAAGCAAACCCTAGGCTAGATAGCCAAACAAAGGGTAGCACACATTTCCCCAAGGATAGCGCACCGACAAGAGCTGATCAGATAGTCCAAACCCTATCTAAGAGATAGTCCAAGCCAAACATGATCTCCTAGCTGCAACAATTGCAATGGCATCTCTCCTCAAACCTACGCACAAGACTGGGCACTGCAATTCTGAGACTGCTTGCCAAAATGAGAATTGGCCTCCTGTATTTATACTAATTATGGCTAACTACCAGGGTCGACTTCTCATTTTGGGTATCTATCTATTCAATATATAATATTATTTATGGCCGACTTCCTCTCTTGGAGGCTAATAACCTAATATAAATTATCTTCTTGAGCCAACAAGTCTTCTAGGGTTATTAGCCAACTCATTAGGGTTTATTCTTGCTTCCCGGAGTATTTTATCCTTGTTAGGTTTACATGTGGAGGTAAATACATCCGTAGCTACCATAATATCAACACTTCCTCCCAAAATCTGGCCTCAAAAAGGGCCCAATATCCCCCAATAATGGACAAAATCCACTATTACAGGCCAAAATCCATTAAAAAAATCCAAAACTATAATATAAAACCCACTTTATGTTTAATATAGGGCTTAAGCCCCCCCACAATGGATGCGCGCCCCCAATTCTTGGTCACATGGCACTTAGGTTGCCAAGCGCTAGCCCAAAGTGTTGTGCGATGGACCCTTAGCCTGAAACAATAGGGTCATGTGGTGGCTTTTAATATGACTGTGCCCCATAAAACTTGCACTAACACATATCATATAGCCCTAGTCACATGGGATACGCCCGAAATCCAGGGGTTGGTGCTAACTTCACGCTGGTGGTTAACTTATGGTGCCCGCGCCCTTAATTGTGGTCATATAATACAATGCAATCGTGGGATGGGGCTTAGCCCCAACCCCTTTCTGCCCCACAATACAATACATAAACCTTAATTATGTTTAATGTGGTTTTATATAAGAAGAAGCAATGTGACGCGTTGGTGTTTGGTCGTTGTTACACATCAACATTACTCGCTTTGATAAGTGTTGCATGTTGCTCGCAATTGTCGCATGTTACTTATAAGTGTCGCAAATGTCAAGAAAATATTACTGCCATGATGACGACACTAAGAAGACACTTAGAATACCTCAAACACCTGATTTGGAGGAAGAGGGATGGTTAACTGAAGTCAGGTATCTCTTGCCACCTAAAAGAAGCTCTCAAACTAAGGTTTTAAGGGAGAGCACTCCCCTATCTCACCCTTAGGAGCGTTGGCACTCCCCTATAAGGTGCTAGGGAGCATTATAACACCAAACTGCCCCTCTGAAGGAGCGATACAAATCTTTGAAGTGTTGGCGCTCCCCTTGAGCCTACTAGGGAGCGCTATAGCACCCTGATGCCCCTTTTGAGGGAGCACTGTCTAATCTAGGTAGCAGTTGATCTATTGAGGAGAATAAGGGGAGGATCTTTCAAGTTTGGAAGGCAGTTGCATTCGAATTCCTGGTTCAACCATGATATTAGCAGAAGATCCCTGATCTAAGGAGGGAATTCCTCAACTTACCCTAAAGATACCTCAAGAGGTTAAGCCTCTCTAAACCTATATAAAGAGGCTCTATCATGGTGAAAAGGGGGGGAAGAATTGCAAGCATGAAACCTATGATCTCATAGGAAACACACGGCGAACTGGAGGAGAGTAATCAGTGAAGTTGTTGTCATCCGGGTCGTGGATATTTTGAGCAAGGGTTGGACAAAGGGGACTTGATGAAGCTGTCGCATTTGCATCTACGGTTGTAAGTTACTTCTGTCATTGTTCTCATTAATATGACGCGCTTGGCCTGTTTCTTTCTAGTTTGTGTTTGATCTTACATGAACTTGTCGCTGATATATAGATCTATTTTCAAGCTAATATCAATAGAGTAGGAAGTGGTCGTACTATTGTTTGTCTACAGGGCTCATCGAGGAGCGAAAGATCAGAGCTCAACTCAGAGCGTGCAGGGACAAACGCCGGTAAAAGGTACTTATGTTCTCCTTCCTCCTCATGCATTAGTTTGTATAGATCTGAAAGGAAGTCAGTGTCCATGTTAAGCATATTCTGTCTTAAGAGTTAAGAGTCTAGCTCTCAAGAGGAGATCTACCTATCCACAGGGAGATTTTCCTTCAATAGAAACTGGCGACTCCACTGGGGAGCCTCGAATCGAAACCTTTTTGTTTTGATTTCTCCTCATAGACCTTGTCTTACCCCTTGATTGTTTTCATACCTGGTTCACTCTTTTTTGATTGATTTCATGAGCTGATTGACTCCCTACCCCATCACACTCAGCTTGATTGCTAGACTAGACTGGAATTTTGGATTTTCAGACATTTTTATGAGATTTTCAAGCCTGGCGCCCCTGTGGTTGTGTTAACAGAGCGCCAACGCTCCCTGGGTATCTTAGACAGAGCGCTATAACACCTGGTACCCCTTACACCAGAGAGCCAACCCTCTTTTGGCCAAAAACCTTTCCAGAATTGCTTGTTCAGGGTCTAGTCTTTGGGTTTTACTTGCTGAGATTCTCTGTGAGTCAATGCCTCTTCCCATTCAACCTTGACATCCTTCCTTCTGAGGAACAAACACCTCGCTGTTTAGATTTTGTAGCTTTCTTCATTATTTTTGAGTTTTTCTGTTGTTGGGAGTTTGAAACCCATGCATTATTTTTTCTCTCCTTTTTGACTGAGCAAGAAACTCTGGTGAAAGACATTAGAAGTATATGAACCTCTTCATTTGGTTTTAGTTGAGGTCATTGTTCTTCGACATTTGTTTTGGTGCGAAGTTCTTTATTTTCTTTGTTTTTCTTTTCTTTTGCTTCTTGTTTTTTATCACAACGAGAGGGTGTATTGTTTGTACGAAACCTGCTTGTGTTTGTCTGAGTTTCCTTGATCCAAAAGGATAATTGGCAAGAGAAGTGTTGTTTTGAATTAATCATTATTCACATACAAACAATAAAGAGACATCTTCATGATTGATTTTTCATATTAGAAGGTATTTCCAAAAGTTTTAGCACCACATCGGATTTGATTGAAGAAAATTTGTTTGAGGTCATTCCTTATTAGTGCTTGTTAGTAAAAAAAAAACTCCCTCTCTCCCTTAAATAGATATTCATCGAAAAGAAATGACTACTTATCATCTTTAATGCATTTTTTGGGATTGAGTCGTCATTCCATCCGTTTCACTTCCATGCACCCCTTTTGAGTAAAGAACAGCTATAAAATGAACGCTAATTAAAAACTATCTAGAACATTTTCTTTTCTAGGATCCTCCACCAACAGTAGACTAGGACTAGTACTTTGGATTAGGC
>ML777247.1:384020-401308 GCA_009831015.1 Picea engelmannii | reverse complement strand
GTCAACAATACCTTTCTTGAACCCTTTTTCTTGTAAAAATTTGTCCAGTCTATAATACCAAGCTCGTGGTGCTTGTTTTAGTCCATATAAGGCCTTCTTCAGCTTACAAACATAATTAGGATTATCTGTCAATAAGAATCCTTAAGGTTGCTCCATATATACTTCTTCCTCTAGATCTCCATTAAGAAATGCTGACTTAACATCCATCTGATAAACTTTAAATTTCTTATGACATGAATAAGCAAGAAACATTATGATAGCTTCCAATCTTGCCACTGGTGCAAAAGTTTCATCAAAGTCCTGACCTTCAACTTGTGCATATCCTTTACAGACCAATCTGGCTTTATTTCTAACAACCTGTCCTTTTTCATTCATTTTATTCTTGAACACCCATTTGGAACCTATTACATTCTTATCTTCAGGTCTGGGGACAAGCTCCCAAGTATTGTTCTTCTCAATCTGATCAAGCTCTTCATTCATTGCTCTAATCCAATTATCTACCTGGCTAGCTTCCTCAAAAATTTTAGGTTCAGTCATAGATAAAAAGGCAACATGAGATTGTTCTTAGTCTTTAATCAATTTTCTTCTTGTTTGAACTCCTTCATTTATATCCCCAATTATCTGAATTTTAGGATGATTCTTTCTAATAATTCTGAGAGGTGATTTTGCTTCTTTCTGTTGATTTGTGTTAGTTTGCATGTTCGTATCTTCATCTGATCTAGATTCTTTCTTTTCTGATCCTTGGACCTATTCATTTTCATCTTCAACTATATCTTTTGTTCTTGGTTTAGCACTGCTTATATTTCTGACTGGGATTTCTTCATCAATTTTAATGTCTATACAATCAACTAGTTTGTGCAGTCTCTTATTGTAGCATCTGTACCCTTTACTATTTGTAGCATAACCCAAGAAGATACCTTCACCAGCCCAGTCATCATATTTGCCAATATTTTCATCATTGTTATTGATATAACATTTACTCCCAAAAACTTTAAAATGCTTGATTGAAGCAGGTCTTCCAAACCAAAGTTCATAAGGGGTCTTGTCACTGTGTGGTATAAGATGAGCTTTGTTAAGAATATGAACAACTATATGAATTGCTTCCACCCAATAAGTCTGAGGTATGTTCCTTTCATTCATCATTGATCTAGCCATTTGCTGTACTGACCTATTCTACCTCTCAACAACTCCATTTTGTTGTGGAGTCCTTGGAATTGTGTACTCTCTTTTGATCCCATGCTTATCACAAAACTCTTTGAAGTTCCCTGAACTAAACTCTCCTCCTCTATCAGACCTTACTGCCTTTAATCTTTTTCCTGTTTGATTTTTAGTCAGAGCCTTAAATACTTTGAAATTTTCAAATGCTTCAAATTTTTCTTTCAAAAAGGCAACCCAAGTTAGTCTAGAATAGTCATCAATAATCAACATAAAGTAATTTTATTTTCCTGTACCTTCTTTCTTTGATGGTCCACATAGATCCATATGTACTAACTGGAGAGTTTTTTCTGTTGAAGGAAAGTTTTTAGATTTGAACTGATTGCGAGTAAGCTTTCCTATCTGACAGGATTTACAAACAGAGTCATATGGCTTTGATATCTTCGGAAGATCTTTTATTGCCCCATTGTTTCTGAGTTTGATTATGTGATCAAAATTTAGATGACCAAGTCTCCTATGCCACAACCAACTTTCATCATATTTGCTTAAGTGGCATTCTTCTTCTTCTTCTTTTAAAACATAGACATTGTTTTTTGTTCTTATACCTTTTGCAACTAGCTGGCCTGAATCCACAGTTTTATTCTACAGTCTTTAGAGGTAAAAACAACTTCACACCCTCGATCACAGACTTGACTGACACTAAGCATATTATGTTTCAAATCTTCTACAAACAGCACATCTTGAGCTTTTCTTTTTCTGTTACTCAAACTTACAATTCCTTTACCTTTTACCTTTCCTGGTGCATCATTTCCAAAAGTTACATTCCCTGATTTGCTATCACTTAGAGTTAGAAACTTACTTCTGTCTCCAGTCATGTGTTTGGAGCATCCACTGTCAATATACCAGGGATTCTTTTTCCTTTGGGCTGATATCACTAGGCCACACTTGTCATCTACTTTCTTCTTCCAAACTTTGACATTTTCAGTAGTGGATATCAAATCTGAATTGTATTTCCTTAAGCGACAGTCTGCAGCTTTATGACCATAATTATGACAGTTGTAACATTCTGGTTCACTGAATAATAGATCGTAACGATTGTTATGCTCATATCTGTTGTTGTGTTTCATTTGTGTCCTTCTCCCAGTCATCACATGATTTATAATCTGTGATTGTTTGTTGCTTGGTTGTCTCAATCTTTGTTGTGGAAGATAGTTATTCATTGAATATCTTGATTGTTCATATCTAAATCTTAAAGAATGGTTTATAGCTTTGTGACCAAAATTAAAGAAGAGAAAACAATAACCATAGAAAAAATCTTTGTACCTTGAAAAAATCTGTCTTCTTTGAGGAGGTTGACTTCTGTCATGCCAATAATCTTTCTGGTCTACAAATTCAGTTCTGGGGATTTTTCTTTCATTTCTTCTTGGTGACTGATTTTCCTTCTTTGTTTCTACAGAGTGACTGTTGCCAATGTTTGAGGATTTGAAAAACTTGATAGATTCTGTATTACTTGGATGATCACTACTTGATCCTTCTTCATATCTCAATCCAGCTTTCACCTTTGAATTTCTTTGCTGATTTAGAATGGAGGTTAATTCTTCTAAGGCTTTAATACTTGGCAGATTTTGATGATACAATCCTTTAAATTTCTCCATTTCTTTTCTAGTTTTTACTATCTCTTATTCTAAGGCTTCACACCTGACTTTCTTCTCTGATAGTTGTTGTTTCAGTATGTCTTGTATTTTCTTTGCCTCTTCTAATTCCACTTTCAGCAAAGCAAAGTTTTCATCAGGTTTTTTACTGTCTTTCTCGAACTGTGTCAACAATTGTTTTTGCTTTCTATTCTTAGTTCTGAGTCTATCAATTTCTTCCAGTGCACTGACCAGTTATCCTTCCAAATCAACCACAGCTTCTTCATCATTATCATCACTGCCTGTTCTTTTATTATCATAATCCTCCTTGGCCATAAGCATGAAGTCATTTGCCTTATCTTCACAGGATGAGTCACTATCGATGTCTTCTGAGGAATTGTCATTATGTGCAACCAAACTTTTCTTCTTATTATATTTCTTGTATTTGTACTTCTTTTCATCATCAGAGTTCTGGTCCTTTTTCTGATGGGGACACTTAGATGCACAACGACCTATCTTACCACAGTTAAAGCATCTGAAGGGAAACTTCCCTTGATATTTTCCTGACCCTTTCTTTAACCTTCTCACAAATTTTGCCTCAATATCATCTAATTCTGAATCAGTATTCTTGTCTTATTTAAAAGATGCTTCTCTAGTACTAGATTTATCTTTGTTAATTCTCATTTCATATGCAATTAGAGTTCCTAGAAGTTGATCAATGGACAGATTTTTAAGATCATTTAATTCTTCTATTACAGAGACTTTTGGATTAAATTTATCAGACAGAGATCTTAAATCTTCTGAACTAAGAGTGAGTCATCAAACTTCTCACCAAGACCCTTCATGGCATTTACAAGTTCTTCAACTCTTAAAAAATACTTACTAATTGTTTCATATTCATTCATCTTTAGTTGTTCAAATTTCAATCTGTATGTTTGAAGTTTGGCATCTTTTACTTTCTCATTTCCTTCATAATTGCTAATAAGTTTATCCCACATTGCTTTGGCAGTATCAAGATGCATCACCTTTACAAACTCAGCTTTAGCAAGTCCATTCAAGATAGCATTCATTCCCTTAGCATTAAAACTAAACTCTAACTTATCATCCTTGGAGGCTAGCACAACAGGCTTTGTATATCCAGTCTCTACTACATCCTAAACATCAGCACCCAAGGCCATTAAGTATGTTCTCATTCTAATATTCTAGAAGGAAAAATTTGTTCCATCAAACAGAGGGGGCTTAGAGGCTGAAGTCCATTCATGACTTGTCATGTTTAAGCTTACAGATCTACCTTTGAATAAAAGGAACCCGCTCTGATACCAATTGTTGAAATTACTAAGACAACTAAGAGGGGGGGTGAATCAGTTGTAAGTGAGCTTAAACAATTTTAATTCTATTAAAACATTATTAATCTTTCTTGAAGTGATTGTCAACAATATAAAACATATGGACAGTAAAAGTAAAGAGCAAAAGTCACACATAAAGTATACACAGAGACAGATTTTCATGAGGAAACCCATAAAGGGAGAAAACCTCTTCTTCTTCGAAATGATAGGCAATATTTTAAGTTCTGTACATCATCTATGATTGAGCACCAACTCAATGTGAGGCTGCTACCTTTGTTTTGAAAGCTACAACTTGTTTGAGAGCACCAACTCTCTGGTTTCTCTAGCACCCACTAGAAGGAAGCACCAAATCCCTTAATGTTCCAGCACCAACCGGATGGAAGCACCAACTTCCAGTTACACAGGCTCCAACCTGTATAACAGAGAACACTTGTTCTCCTTTGCACCACCCTGCCACCCTGGTTTCTCTGGCCGCAACCAGATGGAAGCTACAACTTCCTTTGTTAAAGCTCTCACTTGAACCTCTGAGGACAACAATCCTCTCGAGCACCTCCCAACCTCCCTAAAATATGAATGAATAAATAAACATTCAACTACACAGATAAATCAATTTTTACCAGTCTTTCTTTGTTCTGTAAATTTGGTCTTCTTCTAACTGTTCTACAATTCTTTTCTTCCTCTGTCTGTTAAGCAGGTCTGCTCTGCATCAACTTCTTCTATCATTCTGCTCTGCTTCAAATTTTCTTCATCATCTGTTACTCTTCCCTGAGTTTCATCTCACACTGTGCATATTCTCCATCTCACTCTGCGCTATATCATTTTCCCTTTCTTACAGTTTTATTCATTTTTCATACAAAACAACCAACATCACGCTGTCTGTCTCATTTTCTTTTATACACACCCACGACGGTTCAACTTCCCATCTCCTTAGGTAAAAGGAAGACATCTTCCTGAGCAACTGAAACACCAACTGATCGGCAATCATGAGTCTATTTTGCTAACAGATTCAAAATTAAGGAGTTAACTATGAGGGAGAATAGTAACCCTCCGATCAACACTTGATCTGACGGTTCAGATCATTCTGTGATTTCGCATATTGCGATTTCGACATTCCTGATGTTCAATGTTCTTGTCACTTACAAATCCCGATCCACAAAACTCCATAATGAAGTCGGATCAATGGTCAAGATCACATCTTGATCTAATGGTTCAGATTCAGTCGAGATTTCACACATCGTGATTTCGACACTCTTGACGTTCAATGTTTTTGTCACTTCAAAGTCTCGATCCACGAAGCTCCATAGTGGAGTCGTATCAACGGTCCAGATCACATCTTGATCTGACGGTTGCAATTACGTTGCGATTTTGCATATTGTGATATCGGGATTCTTGATGTTAATATTCTTTGACATCTCCAACACTCTATCCTCGAAACACTGAAATGGACTTGGATCAACGGTCCAGATTCAATCTTGATTCAATGGCTGCGATTGAATCGTGATTTCGCATATCGCGATTTCGGAATTCTTGTTGCATTGTTTCTTTTCCCTCTCCATGTCACGATTCACGAAACTCCGATATGGAGTTGGATCAATGGTCCATATCTGATATTGATTCAATGGTTGCGATTGAATCGCGATTTCGCATATCGCGATTTCGGCATTCTTGTTGCATTGTTTTCTTGTCTCTGCATGTCGCGATTCGCGAAACTCCGATATGGAGTTGGATCAACGATCCAGATCTGATCTTGATTCAACGGTTGCGATTAAGTCGTGATTTTGCATATCGCGAAATCGGGATTCATGTGGATGATATTACTTGACATCTCCAACTCTCGATCTCCGAAACTCCGACATGGACTGGAATCAACGGTCCACATTCAACCTTAATCTGATGGCTCAGATTAAATCGTGATTTTGCATATCGCGATTTCGAGAGGTTAGGGAACATCATTCCTTTGACTCTCTAGTCAATGAACTGGCGATCTATCCCCACGTTTCCTACCCGTAAATGGATGGTCCTCCTTCTTTTGGAATTTTGTATGCCCACTTCTCCTTGTACTTTAAAGAGCGTGCAAGTTCTCCTTGATCCAACGATGGTCGGGTCCTGCACTTGGATCTAACGTCTGAAATCTGTCCTCCTCTTTAGTGCACTCTTCTTGTCTACATTCAAATCTAACGACCCTCGTTCTATCGAGAATTTGAAGGGGATCCAACGAACATAAATGCTTCTCAAACCTTACGGGCCTACCTCTTCAACATGCTCTTATTCAGATCTGACGACCATCGGGAATTCAGGAAGGGATCCAACGAACACGGTTGTTGCTCTTCCCCGATTATCACTGCACCGTTGATCATCGTTGTTGTACTCAAGCCATCATCACTACTGTACTTGCCATCAATGACAAGCATACGCTGCCTGTAAAACATGCCAACAATCCTCTGTACATTCTTCCTGTACTCATGCCATCTTTACTTATGCCCATCTGTTACAGTCTTCCTGTACTTATTCCATTCGCTGTCTATTAAATATTTTCCAACAGACCCCTTAAAGATTAAGGCTATTCTAGCCTTACCCCCACCTGCTAATTTGACTCAACTCCAAAGTTTGCAAGGAAAACAAAACTTCCTTCGTCGTTTCATTTGTAACTATGCTGAGATAACTAAAGGATTCATGTGGTTGCTGCAGAAAAACACCCCTTTCATCTGGGATGACATCGCTCAACGGTCATTTGATGCTCTCAAGCATGCCCTGACCCACGCACCTTTGTTGCACCCTCCAGAATATACAAAGGACTACATCCTTTACTTAGCTGCCTCCACTTCCACTATTGCAATGGTGTTAGTTCAAGAGGACCCCAGCGGTGAGGAACATGTGATCTATTACCTGAGAAAGAGTCTATCTGGACCCAAAATTCGATATTCACATGTAGAGAAACTGGCTCTGACAACCGTCATCACTGTCTAGAGATTTCGCCATTACATCTTACTACGCATCACCACTGTGATTGCGGACTCAAACCCCATGTACCACATATTGACACGTCAAGTGCTTGGGGGAAAATACTCTAAATGGATCATCATCCTTCAGGAATTCAATATTGAATTTACGAAGTCTAAAGCCAAAAAGTCCCTGGTGTTTGCGGAGCTCATCTGCGATCTCCCCCATGCTGATGAAGACATTGAACCTAGATATTCTCTCCCTGACGAAACTCTTTTCCTCATCAGCACATTCGATCCTTGGTATGGAGGCATCCTCCTTTACCTCCAAACCCAACGTTTTCAGCCTAACACTTCCAGTGAAGAGCGTCGATGTATTCGCCACCATTCTTGTCGTTATCTTATCGTCAGCGACACCTTGTATCGCCATGGTATTGACACTATCCTTCAACGATGTCTGATTCATGCAGAGGCTAAACGTGTTCTGAACGATTGTCACCTTGGAGCCTGTGGCAGTCACCTTTCTGGGATGGCCATAGCCCAAAAAATTCTACGTGCCGACTATTTTTGGCCCTCAATTTTCAAAGATTGTATCGAGGCAGTCAAAAAATGCCCACCCTGCCAAGTTTTTACCAACAAAGCACGAACCCACCCTACTACGTTGCACCCCATTATCGCCATCGGCCCCTTTGCCAAGTGGGGTATCAATTTCATGCAATGTAAGCCTACCTCAGCCGGGGGGCACGGTTATATAATCATCGTAGTCGACTACTTTACAAAATGGGCTGAGGCTATGCCTACCTTTTTTAACGATGGTCGTACCGCAACTCTATTTGTTTTTAACCACATCATAACTCGTTTTGGTGTACCACGCGCCATTTTCACTAATCACGGTGCACACTTTAAGAACCAGGTGATGAGTAAATTGCATGTCAAGTTGGGTTTTCGCCATGAAAACTCATCTCCATACTATCCTCAAGCCAACGGACAAGTTGAAGCTATCAACAAGGTCCTCAAAACCATGATTCAATGCATGGTAGGGGAAAATAAGACATTTAATCCTTTCCAATTGGTGTATGGCATCGAAGTCGTTTTACCAATCGAGTGTGAGATTCCATCTTTGAAACTTAAAGTAGAAATCCTACCCCATACTTCTGCCGAAGAAGAACATTTCTTATATCTATCCAAACTGGACGAAACACGTCGTGATGTTGCTCTCGTTAACAAGGCACATCAGAAATGGATAAAAAATCAATACGACAAATCCGTCCATCCTCGGACTTTTGCAGAAGGAGACTTAGTCCTCGTCTATGACCAAGCTCATGAAAAATTAGGAACAGGTAAGTTAGAGCCTCTATGGCATGGCCCTTACATCATGAAACGTGTTCTACACAGAGGCGCCTACAAGTTAGTCGATTATGATGGAATTTCCCTAGGAGAGCCCCGGAATGGGCTTTACCTTAAAAAGTACTATGCCTAGATCACCTAGCATGTGTACATTGTACATTATTGTATTTTAGTTTGGTTTGTCTGTTTCTTTCGCGTGCTCGAGTCTTTACCTTTGCCACTCATAACTGTGCCTTGTGTTTTCATGCGCAGATGACGTCTTCCTTTCCTATCTTTGTCAGGTTTGCGGATGGCGCTAGTCGACACACCCGGAACATTGCTTCGGCAACATGGGTCATTTACCAATTTGACGAGGTGGTGAGTTTAGGAGGTATTTTCTTAGGACCAGCGACTAATAACATGGCAGAATATCATGTTGTCATCGGACTTTTGACCCAAGACTCCTCCCTAGGTATCTCTCGTATCATTGTTAACCTAGACTCCCAACTCATGGTCTATCAACTCAATCGTATCTACGCTATTCGTAATCCTATCCTGCTACGTCTCCACCTACAAGTTCGCCATCTTGAACGAATGTTTGATTATATCGAATACAGACATATCCCAAGAGAACTCAATAATGTTTCGGATTCGTTAGCTAATTACATCATGGATCGGTATCTCGCCCATAGATAAGATTTTATAAAGGAAAACAAATTGTACATCACATGTAAATCAAAACACATCACATTAAAGGCATCACCATGTACAAATGTTTTGGCAGTGTAAAAACTTGGAACTGTATATATATACATAGTGTGACTAAAAATGTTTTGATTACATCAAAAAAGTATTTAGAAGAGAAAAATGTTGGGTCTTTACACCCATACAACATCGTCTGACAAGTCATACAAAATACAATCACAAAAGAGACTCTAATCTCCCTGCATTGCATTGTGCTGAGAGTAGCATATCACTACGCGCACTATGCGTCTCAGTAGAGAATTAACATTCTCTGGCACTCCCACAGTGTGCCTCTGCAGATGTAAAGGCACTTCTCCCCTTCGTAGAGGAGGAATGCCCATCGTGAGGCCTTGAAGGTTTCTTTAAACCTCTCGGAGACCTATCACTAGTGCCCCCGGATCTGCTACAACCGAAGCACCCCCACGACGTCCTGGTATCAATATCCCAGTTGGGTGCACTGCTCCCTTGTCTGCATGTTGAAAAACAATACATCCATTAAAAACTCTTCTACGTACCCAAAAAAATATATATACATCAAAAACTTAAAAAAAACAAAAACTAGACAAGGTGTTCCTTAGTCTCTCACCTGACGCATCCCAATCTTTCCCCGCGGGTAGAATCAAATCCATGCTCCCGCGAAATTCCACCTTGTCATACGGGAAGTCTTCGATCCAAAGATAATGGCGTCTCAGCCAAGCGAAGAAGTCACCGGTGAAACGAAACTCTGACTCTGCCACTAGCCTCAGAGACAGACTAGTCCATTGTTCCATCTGCGGTTCTTCCACTGGTCGTACTGCCAGTGCTATCTGAGGCTGCATCTGGGGGATGCGCTCCAAGAAGAATGAGACCAAGAAATATCTATATCCGAACTGTTTCTGCCCCATCCTACACCGCGAAACCTGTTCCTTCACATTCTGAAGGAACCAATCTTGCTCCTGAGACACAATGGCGTGCCAGATACACGCCCACTTGCTCAGGAAGTTCCCTCTGTCCAGAAGAAGATATAGGAATCCCTCTTTTCGAGAGGCCAGTCAATAAATATACGTCTTCCAACTCGATGGTTAAAAATTGTGTTCTAATCCGAAACCCTTGCTCCGCGACATCCCACAAGCTGATTATGTGCTCAAGTAGAAGAATCTCCTTCTTCATCTTTTGCAATATGAAGAATTTCAGTAGGCCACAAGCTCTCAACGTGGCCCGCATGCGAGGACTCCACAAAGAAGCCAAATCATCGATCTCATGCTCTCGTTCTTTCCACTCGATCATGGTCGCCGAAATCACCTACAAACAAAAAAAACAAAGAATTTCATTATTCAATTTTTCAGCAATTTCAACAATTTCTTAAGCAATTTAAAAACATAAAATCTAATTCCCACATTATTCAAAAAGGACCACGCCCTCTTTTCATTACTCAATAATCCATAAGCAGCAATAAAACATTTAAAATTAAAACAATTCCCATCAATGGCTGCCTGGTCATATGTTTGAGTTTTTATGGATTCTTTAACAAAAACGACCCATCCACCCAAGTGTCAAGGCATTGACATCTTTGCTATCACCTTATAAACACGTTTTTGCAAAAGAATGTCTTTTTCCCATCATTTTTAATAGAGGCCGATTTGATCTTTTTTGGAGCGACCTAGGGCTTCGTTTTTTAATTTAAATACTGCTATGAAAAAGAATATTAAACCATGTAATTGAAAGAAGGGGAGATGAAGATCTACCTAGTCCAAACGGAAAGAGAAATGGTCAATCGTAGCTCCGGTATCAAGCGAAACAAGATCCACCTCCAAAATGAGAATCTCCACTGCTACAAATCCTTATGCAAAATGAAATGGTAAATGAAGATTTTTCTTGTATTACTATTTATAAATTTCCATTTTTTATAAGGTATAGTTATTTATGGGTTTCTCTGGAAATATAATGGCTTCACTAAACCTCTGGATTGCAGTTTTGACACTACAAGTTTCCAAGCAATTCTGATCGTTTGTTTACCTTGTCACATCCATGAGCATAGTCTTAGTTCATTTTCAAGCTCGAAAATATGAGAACGCATCGGGTAAACTTTTATCTCTTTTTCGGACCCGCATGGACACATGAAAAAGGAACCCCCTGGAGTCATCTTTAAACTCTTTTCAGACTCTCTAAATATGAAAAGATCGTCGAGTGATCTTGCTTCCTTTCACACTCGTTAAAAGGTTCGAAAGGGCGTCTTTCGAGTGGTAGTTTATCTCTTTTTTAGCCTCGTGAAACTAACTGTACGAAAAAGGAACTGAGAGAGTTCTCTTTTAAGTGTTTTTCTAGACTCTATAATCATGAAAAACCTTCGAGTTTTCTGTCTTTGGACTCGCTAAAACACACATCGATAGGCCCATACGGGACCGAACCCTTACTTCTTCCAGTTCGTTAAACAAAGGAAGAGGAACTTACCGAAGGTGAGTTATATCGAGCATGTGTTATCCTCCTCAAGCTCATTAAATTAAAAAGAGGTACACGTCTATCTGGATGGGGGGGAATTTGAAAGAAGCAAGCCAAGAAGTCTCTTGAGAACTTTACCAAGTAATTCTTAGAGTCGCCCTTGAACATGGAACTTTGTCTTTTGCACGCATTATAATCCGCTAAACCTCTGCACTGAGCCAATCCTTTGAGTTTTTTTCACTCCTCTGGGTCACCTGACGTAAGTCACAGCATCCATTTCATCATCAAGTTTTGGTCCATGTCATGTTTCTGCTCTCGTGCCTCAGTGTTCAAGGGAAGTATCCGCCTCTAGAGTCAGCCGTCACAAATATCTTGTCTCAAAACCCATGTCAGTCCATGTTCATTTGATCTACCAATTACATCTCTATGTCTGTTTCATGTCGTTGATGGGGGATACATCAAGGCCCTCCTTTGACGAGCCTATTCCTATCGACTTCAACACATTATCCAGGAACTAGGCTTAGAAACCAGTTAGTACTTTGGGACCTGCATGCCCCAATGGCAGGCCTCCTCACGTCTGACAGCAGGTTTACACCATTGACCTCTGATCGGATGATTCCGAGGATGTTCAACTCCAGCTCATCCATTCACATTCGTCGGAATGTACTAGGGTACCTTGGGAATCATTAACATTAATGGTGATCTCCCTCGCGCTTGTTAACGGTTTACATCATTGACCGATAATCAAGTGGTTTCTACCATGTTCGACATCAGGACATCTATTCACATGGTTAGATTCGTACTACATCGAGATCGGTAAGAAGACCCTAGGTTGAGTGATCACTTTGATATGTACTTTGCCTAGGTTGAGAAGGGATTTCTCTTGAACAAATGATACATACACTGTTACATAGATCCACTTTGTATTGGTCGTGGCTATGTCTTGTCATCTCGTAGATCCACTGTGTATTCTTCGTGGCTACGATCAGTTCAGGTCATCAGAGTATAGATCCACATTGTATATTTGGTGGCTATACCTTTTTAACAATACAATTATGGATCCGTAGTGTATTTTATGGCGGCCATATATTGCAAGTCTTGATCACCCAAGCATAGGGATGCCTGCCTTGGATTTGAAACATGTCATAATATTTGTTGGATGTTTGTGTGCAGCTTTTATCGGGTTCTCCACGTCTATACCCTTTCTTGAAAGTCTACAAAGCATTTCAGTTATCAGTTCTCATCTTCTAACTTCATACTTTGGGGGGAAATCTATTACACATCAACATTACTCGCTTTGATAAGTGTCACAAGTGTCGCATGTTGCTCGCAAGTGTCGCATGTTGCTTATAAGTGTCGCAAATTTCAAGCAAAGCTTACTACCATGATAACGACACTAAGGAGACACTTAGAATACCTCAAACACCTGATTTGGAGGAAGAGGGATGGTTAATTGAAGTCAGGTATCTCTTGCCACCTGAAAGAAGCTCTCAAACTAAGGTTTTAAGGGAGAGCGCTCCCCTATCTCACCCTTAGGAGCGTTGGCGCTCCCCTATAAGGTGCTAGGGAGCGTTATAACACCAAACTACCCCTCTGAAGGAGCGCTACAAATATTTGAAGCGTTGGCACTCCCCTTGAGCCTACTAGAGAGCGCTATAGCACCCTGATGCCCCTTTTGAGGGAGCGTTGTCTAATCTAGGCAGCAGTTGATCTGTTGAGGAGAATAAGGGGAGGATCTTTCAAGTTTGGAAGGGAATTGCATTCGAATTCCTGGTTCAACCATGATCTTAGGAGAAGATCCCTAATCTAAGGAGGGAATTCCTCAACTTACCCTAAAGATACCTCAAGAGGTTAAGCCTCTCTAAACCTATATAAATAGGCTCTATCATGGTGAAAAGGAGGGGAAGAATTGCAAGCATGAAACCTATGATCTCATAGGAAACACACGGCGAACTCGAGGAGAGTAATCAGTGAAGTTGTTGTCATTCGGGTCGTGGATCTTTTGAGCAAGGGTTGGACAAAGGGGACTAGACGAAGCTGTCACATTCGCATCTACGGTTGTAAGTTACTTCTGTCATTGTTCTCATTAATATGACACGCTTGGCTTGTTTCTTTCTAGTTTGTGTTTGATCTTACATGAACTTGTCGCTGATAGATAGATCTATTTTCAAGCTAATATTAATAGAGTAGGAAGTGGTCGTACTATTATTTATCTACAGGGCTCATAGAGGAGTGAAAGATCGAAGCTCAACTCGTAGCGTGCAGGGACAAACGCCGGTAAAAGTTACTTTTGTTCTCCTTCCTCCTCATGCATTAGTTTGTATAGATCTGAAAGGAAGTCAGTGTCCACGTTAAGCATCTTCTGTCTTAATAGTTAAGAGTCTAGCTCTCAAGAGGAGATCTACCTGTCCGCAGGGAGATTTTCCTTCAACAGTCATTTTCCAAAGAATTGTGCTTGGTAGGTCATGGGTTCGAACCCCATGAGCTCCAATACAGTTTTTCCCATTCAACTAGTGATGGGGTGCCATGTGGTAGCCCATGTGGCACCCTTTCATTGGTCCTCCACGATGCCACATGTCAACATGCTATTGGTCCCTGTCATTGTTCAGTCACCCCACTGTTGTGATGCCACATGTCACTATGCTACATCAACATGTTGACATCAGCATTGACTTTTTTTTCCAGTTTGACAATTGACTTTTTAGTTGTTTGGGAAAGAAGCCAGAGTGTGATAACTCTCGCATACGACATCGGTTTGAGGAAGTAAATACATGGCCAGAATCAGCGTGACGAGTCGGTCACAATGAAATTGGTTTCGTCCAATTATGAGAAATTTCATTTTTTAGCCTTTTCTTGACTTGGGAAGCCTCCTGGATCCAATTCTGGATCAACAAAGGCATGTCACAACAGAAGAGACATGTTGCAGCAAAAGAGGCGTGTTACAATAAAGGCTTTTTGTAACAGGAGGTGTGTTGTCGTAAAGGAATATTGCATATGAAGGCATGTTGTCAAAGATGTGTTGCAGCCGCAGGTGTAGATGTGTTGTAACATAATTCATGCTATACTAGAAGGTTTGGTAACTGGTTGCATACAATTTCAAGTTATGCCTTTCCCTGAACTCAAAGAATCCTTTTTTTTCAACATTGTTTTTTAACATGTCAAAGTTGAAATCACTAATGACCACAATATGTCCCTTGGTTGGTACATTCAATGTTATGGAAATCACCAAGTGAAACAAGGCTTCAACTATAGCATCCATTTACACCTAAACTTTAACAACCTTAACAATAGTATTCTCAAGAAAATATTCAAGTAGAACATAACAGACATGCTCTATGGCACAAGTTTTAGATTTGTTTCCTACATGTTCTTTATATAATATGGTAAAACATGAAAGAGTATTTTGGACAAATAATTAATTTTTTTGTAATCATTTTATCATTTACAATTTGGCTTGTTTAACTTGCAAGGTATCAATCGTCATAAGGTCATAGTATTTAATAATATTTGCAAGATGAAATGACAAAGTTCACATTTTCAATGAGCATTTACATGCATGGTTCTTTCTTATTAGCAAGTTTAGAACATATTCAAAATCCCATTTTGCATCATGTTGATTCTTTTCATTTCAACGGGAACATTCTCAAATACAATGAAATTGCATTGATTTAATTTTATTATGAGGTAGACTGGGTTGATGTCTAACACAAGAATGTGTTGTGTAAAGAATAAAATGTATAATTCTAATGGGGTCAAATTCTAAAGAATATTTTATTGGAAGGCCTCCTAATCCATTTATTCTTCATGCATATGCCAATTTTATAGGGAAATGATGGTAAATGAAAATCATTTTATTTGTTGAAGTCATTTTTCTAGACGCTTGTTATCAATGTCCAATGATGGGAAGTTATGGGTGTGAAAAGTGTCACATTTTCCATCATTGGGTTTGTCAATTTGTTGCATATATGAATGGGGGTATTTCTTGGGTTTAATTTTATGTATGCAAAATGGAAAGTTTAATTTTCTACAATGTCATTTGCACTACAAGTGATGTGGCTAGTGGATGTACCTATGATTCCACTTTTTTAAGAGGATCTTGAGATGATTTCTTTGAATTTTTTTATTGTAAAACTACATAAATCCTTCTTAGATTCCTTTTGATGTAAATGTTTTATTGATTTTACTACATCATTATCATCACCTTAATCATCATCATATCCATCCATCAACATCAAATAAACAAAAACTTCAATTCATAGAACATGTGCCATGAAATCTATATACATATTCAAAAAATCGGCTCATTGCACATTTTTTTTAAAATGTCACATCATGCCCAAGATACATAGAGGCACCTCATGCCTAAACATGGAAGAATGGTAGTTGGTTCCCTAGATACAAAATGACACTCATCGATCACGCATTGACCATTTCCACCCTTTCCACTACCAGGGGAATCATTGAATATGATCTTCCTCCTATTACTTGAAGTGAAAACTCAAGTATTCTTGTGCCTTAGAGTGATTCATCTTTCTAGAGACTAGAAAAAGAAACAACATTTTTAAAAGTTTTTTTCTACAGTGAATTAACACACTTACAAAATGACACTTTATAATTAAAGCAAGAAAACTCACTATAAATGATAGTGTAATTTCTAAGTGTGTTGACCTCCTCCACAACCCTAACCTCTTCGCAATGCTTCCCCATATAAATTACAAGAATCAAAGAACGCAATTTAACAAAAAAAATCTTAAAATCAATTCCATTCAGGCTACACAAAAAAATCATCAACGAATGATCTCACTGTGAATAACTAAAGGAATGGAGAAAATTGGCTAGCAGATGGAGCACTCAACTGTATAAGTTGCTCTGAGGAAATATCAACTATATAGCCACAATGGGTGATGCAAGGGGGCTTGCATGAGGATGAAATGGTGCAACTAGAGTGGATGAAACAATGGGGGATACAACGGATTGGTGCAACAACAATGGAGGCTACAATATGGTGGACTAGTGCATGGTGGACGAGTGCATCCATTATGAATGGATGGGAGGGAAAAGGTAGTGGGGGTGGTTGGCGATAAATCCCCATGGGTTGTACGATTTGAGGAAGTACCTTGGGGGACGAGAATGGAATCCCAAGTGCTGGGGAAGGGTGGTCAAGGACTAGACTCACCCTGTAACCTAGGAAAAATGTCATGCCAATTGGGGGTAGTGGTGACTAGATGAAGAATGAACCATCCTACATGCACATTTATAATATTTTTATTAGTACAAAAACATGAAGTTCAATAAAAATAGAAGAACAAATTTCACATTAAAACATATTTAATTCGACATGTGATACCTACGAATGGGGAAATATATCCATCCCAGATGGACATGGTTCATTTCTCTTAGAAACAACAAGATGTAGAAACACAACAATATTATAATTGATTTCTTATTAATAAATTGGACGTTTTCAAAACATCAAAATTAGAAACCCTGCTAAGTTGAAAATTGTAGAGCAATTCATTTATCAACATTGTTTATTATTCTATGTTTGATTGCTTATGCAAATGTTAACATTTCCTAACTCTATATGTTGTATATTCTTGGAAACTAAATTTTTATAAAAAAATGGAATTGGGCAAACACACTACTAATGATGAAGACCATATAAATTCCATGAAAGGCCCCAATACTTTTCATGATCTAGTATGAAATTATAAATTTCTCTCCCCCCG
>ML777247.1:369442-383970 GCA_009831015.1 Picea engelmannii | reverse complement strand
CTTTTGGAATCATATATCTTTCAATAACTTCGTATGCTTGTAGATAGTGTAGTTTGATTGGAAACAATGAAATTTCTAATGAGGATTTAATTAGAGTGAATAATCATGAGAAAAGAAATGAACCAAAAAGAGCTCAACCTCATTACTCTTCCTTGAATGATGATGATGAGAGGCTATAAACTTGTGAGGCGGTAGGCCAATTGATCAAAGGATAGATATAAAGTCCAAATGAAACCAAGTGTATAAAATGGAATTTTAAAGTAATGACTTGATTGCTAGTAAACCTGGAGTAGAAACAAAAAATGGTAAATATGAACTCCCATACATGATATATTACAAGACAAAAGTAGTGGTACCTGTGGTTCTTTGGAACTCCATGATATTCTTGATTTGATTTTATATTGAAATACTTCACATTTTGAAAATGATTTTATAGCTCATGGTCAAAATATTGAGGAGAAACCAAATTGGAAAGAAGATGATCTCTCATCCATGCCTCGTGGTATTATGGAAATTGGGTCTTATATTGAAGAAGTGGAGTGGTGAGAAATGAATCACCTACTATTGGTTTATTTAATTAGTGATCACATTATGATTTATTTCCACGATGAATCAACATAAAAAGAAGAGTGAAATCATAGGTTTTCCTAGACAGTAGTGGGAAAATTATGATGATTACCTAAATAAAAATGAAACACTAGGTTTTCAAGAAATTAAGGATGAAGGATATCCTAAGTATTCTGATCCTTTAATTTTCAATGGCATTCCAGAGAACCCAAATTCATTTCCATCTATATGTCTATAGATAAATTGCATTCCAAGATTTCAGGGTCAAAATATTACATCTGCATATGAGCATGTGAAAAAATTTCAGTCATTAATGGAAGACATGAAGGATGACCATGAAGACAAAATCATGAAGTTGTTTGTGTAGATATTTGAAAGAGAAGTAATTTTTTGGTATCAAAATGTTTCATAAAGGGTTGGTATGAATTAGAAATGGAACAACTTAAGTCCCTTTTTAGTAGCTCAAAGAAACAAGTACAATAAGGGAAGGGGGATAACTAGTCCAAAATTTTATTGAAGAAACTATTTTACCATTCTGTCTCACTAGACTCGGGCAGAGGACAATTTTTCCAATAGTAGAAAAAGTGAAATTGTCAATACGGTAGGCACAACAAGAGGTGGTGTGTCCAACAATATTTTCATTGTATGAATGTGAAATTGTACCCAATTTCACCCTGACTGGCTGGAGAGTTTATTGATCTAATTGGCTTGGATGGAATTCATGTATAGAACTTCATATTTGCAAAGAAAAAAAGTATAATTATTGTCATGGGAAGGTGTGTGGTCCAAAGCTACACCTCTACTCTTTAGTAATAGGATATTCAAAACTCCAACCTACATTTGGATGCAACTCAATTTATCCCTATTTTTGGATGTAATCAAATACAAGGGTATATGTCATTATTCTAGTTAGATGCTTGGATGGATTTATTGGATGTATCATTACACTTATCCCTACACCTCATTCATTTTTAGGATAGGTAGGATCATGTTAAATCAATTTCATTGATTGCACATTAGTGTTTCCATTTGAGTTATTCTTGGTAGTAGGCTTATTGTATGTTTTAAATAATTGTTGGAAACACAATCTAGAAATCCATTTGAATATCAGCAGATGAATTAGATAATATTTTTCAAAAGGAAAAGAAGAATTATCATGATGATTATATTCCATGTAAAAATTCAGAGGGACGTATCAATTACGGGGTAAATCAACATCTTGAAAAGGGAACAAATATTGTTGCAATATTTTTCATGAAGATTTAGATATCAATTACAAAGTTTGTTCTTGGGTTACCTAACCAAATATTTTGGAATTATCAACATCCCATATGGGGGAAGTTGTCCCTGCATGGAGCCAATTGTTATCCCTTGAAAATGAATGCCTAAGCTTTGAGGGGATACTATTAAAAAATATTGATGATGATGTGAAAGGAGTGATGCATAAGCCACACTCAAGACATGCCATGCAGGGATGATTTTAAGGATGGAAATTTATTTTAAAATGTAGAAACCTTGGCGAATCTTACTAATCCTTCATATGCCAACTATAAATGTTTGGCGATATTTTTCTAAAAATATTCAAATTTCTAGGATTTTATATAGTTTTTATAAAATTTTGGCGATTTTTAAGGTAAAATAATTTTATCCTATAGAATTTGGGTGAATCATTTTTTAAATAGTGAATCTCATTTTTGGAAAAACCATGGAAAATTAGCCCATGAGCGAAATTTATCCCCTAAAATCAACCCTGATTGCCATGATGACAAGGTACGGGTATATCAATACACAACCAAAATGTATGTTTCGCAAGTGGGAGACAAGGATGGCATAACTTATGTGTATTACTCAAATACAAATGGAGTGTATTTCAGTATAAACCTCATAGTCTCAATTTTCAACATTTTAACATAGTCTCAATTTTCAGCATAACTTGGTAAGGGGAAAAACCTAATGAAATTTCAACATTTTAATATAACACAAATTGTACTTTGATGTGTACCCAAAAAACATTGAAGCTCCTACATATCCATAAAATTGAATGAAATTGTCATGTCTAGTGACCTCCATCAACCTATAACAAGTATGACTGCAACTCAAGCATCTATGAGGGTCACAAGAACAAGGATGGAAATGCCTAGTGCATCCATGTGGCCTATCCTAGCCAGAATTTGGTGCAAGGCCTGAAGGCCCAACCTCTCCCTCAACATCACTTGAAGGTCCCTCCTAGAAAGATAATTCTATGAATGTGTTGTGTTGCACTATGTTATAGGTCAAGGTGGAAATGGACAACTGGGTCTGGATAATGTTTTATGATATGGGAGGATGTTGGGAAGGGGGGTGAGGCCTCCACCCAGAAGCATGAGGACCTAGAAATGGGTCACACCTATCATTTTGTTGATCCTAAGTGGACCCACATAAACTCAACACATAATTACCTAAGAAAATACAAAGGGACCTTATTATTGTAGGGAGGTTTGTCAATAACCATGAACCACCTATCCAACCAATTGTCTACAAAAGATTGGTAGGTGTACCAGTTCACACAAATGTGTTTCTTTGTGACTAAAGGTTGTGTTTCAGTTCTAGGCTCAATAAATAATGTCATCAAATATTGTTTTAAAATGTTGAGGTATCTGGCCTAGTTTCTATCTAGACCCATCCTATAATAGTAAAATAATTTTTCCTTGTAATAAAAAAATTGTGATAATTGGCCTTGGGCATTTGCAATCAAAGTAACAATGTATCTATTGATATGGCTAGTGAAAGACGTGAGGGCTCTATGATATTTCTTGATTGTATCTGCATCAATTTCAAAGTTTACATTTCCTAGTTTTGGGTTGGAGTTTGGTTTGTCTTCATGTGGTGATGATGCGTTTGGGTTTTCTCTAGGTGCAGGCTTCATGTTATTTAAGTATGTTGCATTTAAATAAGGGGAAATTAAACTTTTATTTGTTTTGATAATTTAAAAAAAAATGAAATACAAAAAAAATTAGGTTTAGAAACTTCATTGGAACTAATCAAACACCATGTAAGAAGAGTCCTACAATTCCTCCTCAATCTCTCCTAAATTCTCTCCTCAATTTTCTCAGGAAAGGAAAAACATGTTTCTCAGTCTCTTCGATAACAATGGACGAGGTGCAACCCTTTTTTCCCAATTTACATTACATGAACGCAACGTGCATGGTCGTTCAAGGAACATTGAGGCTACATTCAATAGTAGCAGGGATCATGTAATGTAGTAGGCAAAGAGAGGAGGCAATAGTAGCAAGGATCATGTAATGTAGTAGGCAAAGAGAGGAGGCAATAGTAGTAGGGATCAAATGCTCCCCTTCGTTGAGGAGTTATTCCATCAGTGGGACCTCCTTGATTTCAAGCCTTCGAAAGGCCTTTACACCTAGACAAACAATAGAGTTGGGCCTGATCACATCTCAGCTCGCTTGGAAATATTCTTAATTCAGACCATGTTTCTACAAGAAGGATAATCTCCTCCAAGATCCTCCCAAAAATGACTTCTAATCACAAACCTATCCTCTTCAATTTGGAAGAAGAATAAAGTATGGGCCCAATACCTTTTGGGTCATCCCTCTTTGGATAGAAAAGAAGGGATTTCTTGAAACTATCCATTCAACTTGGTCCTCTCCTACTTCAGGGTCTCCAAGATTTGAGTGGGAGCATAAATTAAAAGAAACAAAACATGCATTGAAAACCTGGGTTAAAAAGCCCATGAATACTCCATTGAGACACAAACAAGAGACTGTTCAACAGTTATCATATTTGCAAGTTGAAATGGAGACCAAAGACATCTTCAACTCAGATCTAGAGAAAGAGCAAGTAGCCCAAAGAAAAAAAAATTGTGCTTTTCGTCATGAAGAAGAGTATTGGAGGCTTAAGTATCTAAGCTTGTGGCTAAAATATGGAGACCAAAACACATCATTATTTCATCGACAATTCAAAACCCGCCTCTCCCGAAACCAAATTTCCTAAATCACCTCCTTAGATGGACTGATCCACAATGGGTTTGAGCAGCTCAAGGCTGCAGTAGAGACTCACTTCAAGGGACTTTACAAGGAAGAAGGCTCTGGCTCTGAAGAGGTTATCTCATATTTCCTCTCACACATTCCCTCTCTTGTAAGCAGGAACGACAACTCAACACTCATGAAACCTTTTCCTGAAGAAGAAATCAGCAACGTCATTTGGTCCATTTCGGTCTAGATGTATCTATGTAGAGCATCGCGATATTTGAGCACCATATGTTTCTCTGAATATTTGATACCCAGCGTGGTGTGAAAGGTATAGAAGATATTTGTGAATTTTGGCACTGCTTGGTCTCTTTCTTACCGTAGTGTGGTCCATTTGGTATACAAGTCGTCATAACTTCCAACAGGGTAGTATTGTTCCTTAATAGCATCCCTGAAGGATTCCCAGGTGGTTGCGACTGTAAATAATGAGAGTTCCTCTGTTTCCTTGTTCTCACAGAAAGTTTCTCACCAATCTTTGACATGGGGAACGACTTTGAGGATTGAAAAATAAATCTTTTCTTTATTCGAAAAGTTATGGACAGAGAAATACCCTTCTAATAGATTCAACCACTTGTCTACAACATATGTGTCTATATGACCTTCGAATATAGGAATATCGAAGTTGATTTGTACCTTGAAGGGGACAACGCCTCGACTTGAGGAAGATGTGTCACCTGTTGGTAGCCGTCGAAGTATTTGCGTGAAACTATCCATCATCTTGTTCCTATGTTGCGTGAGGGATTCCTCAAGAAACATTTTCAAAGGATCTCCTGTCCCATCATATTTATTTTCTCTTTCCATGATAGGTCTCTTGGGTGTGTGAGATCTTTTTTCCTCAAGAGAAACAAGCTCGAGACCCAATTCTTTGTACCCTGACCTTGTTGGGGACATGCATTAAGACGACAAGGAGCAGACCGCTCTAATACCACTGATTCAGATTTTATGAGCGGGATGAAATGAATACAGATTATTAAAAGATTCTTAACACATAATAACATAGATTCAATAAAACTGGTTTTCTATTCAATAAGGAAATAAGCTAAAACTGTAAAATGTAGCGGAAAACAAGCTTGTTGGAATGGTGGCGACTTATCTCTGAGAAGAGATGTGACGACTGCGCTCATTTGCAAGAAGATGATTACAATGAGGCTCTGAAGGAATTTTTACAATAAACAGGAATGTAAAAAACCCTGGAAATCCAAAAACCTAACCCTAGGAGACGAAGCGCCAAAAGTCATGTGGGTCCCGTTTGGGTAAGTTAGTACATCAACTTCCCGGGGTCATAACTTTTGCATACGATCTCTGTTTTAGGAGAACGATAGCCCGTTGGAAAGGTATCGTCGAGGATATTAATTTTGGGGGATAAATCAGAGCCTTATCCTATATTTGATAATATCTATCCTAAAAAAACTTCATTTAGGCCCTTCAAATGGCCTCAAAAGTTAAAAACTGCTAAAAATAGTAAATTGCCAAAATTGCTAGAAAATTGTTTTGAGCGAGTTGGAAAAGGTGGGTGGCCACCGATATCCACCTGGATCAGTCCAACAATATTTTCATTGTATGAATGTGAAATTGTACCCACTTTCACCCCGACTGGTTAGAGAGTATATTGATCTAATTGGCTTGGATGGAATTCATGTATAGAAGTTTATATTTGCAAAGAAAGAAAACATCATTCTTGTCATGGGAAGGTGTGTGGTCCAAAGCTACACCTCTACTCTTTAGTAATAGGATATTCAAAAGTCCAACCTCCATTTGGATGCAACTTAATATATCCCTATTTTTGGATGTAATCAAATACAAGGGTATATGTCATTATTCAGGTTAGATGCTTGGATGGATTCATTGGAAGTATAATTACACTTATCCCTACACCTCATTCATGTTTAGGATAGGTAGGATCATGTTAAATCAATTTCATTGATTTCACATTAGGGTTTCCATTTGAGTTATTCTTGGTAGTAGGCTTATTGTATGTTTTAAATAAGTGTTGGAAACACAAGCTAGAAATCCATTTGAATATCAACAGATGAATTAGATAATATTTTTCAAAAGGAAAAGAAGAATTATCATGATGATGATATTCCATGTAAAAATTCAGAGGGATGTATGAATTACGGGGTAAATCAACATCTTGAAAAGGGAAAAAATCTTGTTGCAACATTCTTCATGAAGATTTAGATAGCAGTTACAAAGTTTGTTCTTGGGTTACCTAACCAAATATTTTGGAATTATCAGCATCCCATAAGGGGGAAGTTGTCCCTGCATGGAGCCAATTGTTATCCCTTGAAAATGAATGCCTAAGATTTGAGGGGATACTATTAAAAAATATTGATGATGATGCCAAAGGAGTGATGCATAAGTCACACTCAAGGCATGCCATGATGACAAGGCATGGGTATAACAATACACAACTAGAATGTATGTTTCGCAAGTGGGAGACAAGGATGGCGTAGCTTATGTGTATTACTCAAAAACAAATGGAAGTGTATTTTAGTATAAACCTCATAGTCTCAATTTTCACTATTCATGTGGCATAACTTGGTAAGGGGAAAAACCTAATCAAATTTCAACATTTTAATATAACATAAATTGTATTTTGATGTGTACCAAAAAAATATTGAAGCTCCTACATATCCATAAAATTGAATGAAATTGTCGTGTATAGTGACCTCCATCAACCTATAACAAGTATGACTGCAACTCAAGCATCTATGAGGGTCAAAAGAATAAGGATGGAAATTCCTAGTGCATCCATGTGGCCTATCCTAGCCAGAATTTGGTGCAAGCCCTGAAGGCCCAACCTCTCCCTCAACATCACTTGAAGGTCCCTCCTAGAAAGATAATTCTATGAATGTGCTATATTGCACTATGTTATAGGTCAAGGTGGAAATGGACAACTAGGTCTGGATAATGTTCTATGATATGGGAGGATCGTGGGAAGGCAGGTGAGGCCTCCACCTAGGAGCATGAGAACCTAGAAATGGGTCACACCTATCATTTTGTTGATCCTAAGTGGACCCACATAAAATCAAAGCATAATTACCTAAGATAATACAAAGGGACCTTATTATTGTAGGGAGGGTTTTCAAAAACCATGAACCACCTATCCAACCAATTGTCTACAAAAGGTTGGTAGGGTCACCAGTCCACACAAATGCATTTCTTTGTGACTAAAGGTTGTGTTCCAGTTCTAGGCTCAATAAACAATGTCATCAAATATTGTTTTAAAATGTTGAGGCATCTGACCTAGTTTCTATCTAGACCCATCCTATAATAGTAAAACAATTTTGCCTTGTAATAAAAAAATTGTGATAATTGGCCTTGGCCATTTGCGATAAAAGTAACAATGTATCTAGTGATATGGCTAGTGAAAGAGATGAGGGATTTATGATATTTCTTGATTGTATCTGCATCAATTTCAAAGTTTACATTTCCTATTTTTGGGTTGGAGTTTGGTTTGTCTTCATGTGGTGATGGTGGGTTTGGGTTTTCTCTAGGTGAAAATTAAACTTTTGTTTGTTTTGATAATTAAAAAAAAAAAATGAAATACAAAAACAATTAGGTTTAGAAACTTCATTGGAACTAATCAAACACCATGTAAGAAGAGTCCTACAATTCCTCCTCAATCTCTCCTAAATCCGCTCCTCAATTTTCTCAGGAAAGGAAAAACATGTTGTTGAGTCTCTTCGGTAACAATGGACTAGGTGCGGCCCTTTTTTCCCAATTTACATTACATGAATGCACATGCATTCTTAAGAACACATATTTTTCATTGAGTTGGCAACGGGCATGGTCGTTCAAGGAACATTGAGGCTACATGCTCACAAGCACATGTGTGTTTCTAAGAACGAGTGTGTTCGTGTGTGTGTGCATTCTTGGCCACCCCATTTCCACTTTTTCGACCATCATCTTCATACAAACTCACTCATATATGTCATATCCTTTGGAAGAGATAGGGGTTTGATTCAAGAAAAGATCTTCCATTATATTTTGTATGCATTGACATTATATTGTTATTACGAGGCAACCACTCATGGGAAGGGGGAAGAGATAAGATTCCATGTTATGGGGATGTTTCCTCCATGGTTTCATGTCCATTATGGTTGTTATCGTAAGGGTTGTCCCATGTGCTTATGGCTGGTAAGATATAAGTTGGTGAATATTGTTGTCGAAAATGTGGAAAAGGGGGGATGGTTGGAGAGGGATACCATGCCTGGAATGTCTATAATAGTTGGGACAATACTCTTAGACTTGCAACCTTGTTATTGTTGCTTGTTTACTATCTTGAGGATAATCATTTTTTATCCCAAGTTATTACTAGAAGGAAGACAATAAATTAGGCTCTTTCTACACAGATTGAAGAGCATTGGAAGAGAAAAGTACTATGAGGGAGTGTTGAGCAGAGAAATAGTGGGCCTTCCTTGTGTTGTCTGGGGCAGTGGAAGAGAGTGCCATGGTTGGTCTGATTGTTGTTAGAGGGCTTGGAGAGATTTGTAGTGAGCATAATATCTCGTCACGATATCAATGAATTGGGTTGAGTAAGGTTACAACCATGTATGAGATTCCTTCACCTTGGTGGTATCATAGTCTCGCTTAGGGGTGGAATCCTTAGTTGATTCTTACAATTGGGTGGAAAATTGCTTCTCATCAACTAATTTGATGGACATGGTTTTATTTGTAGATAACTATTCATGACCTTATCTTCATGTGAAATGTTTTTTTGTTTTGCTAAAATATTGAGTTTACTGGGTAATAAAAGAATTAAAAATACCCATTTTATTTCCACTACTATTTTATATTTGCATATGAATTCTGTAATTTATCATCGTTAAAGGTTAAATTTGGCCTCAATGATGACTTATGAGGAAAAGTAATTTTGTGGATAGTGTTGGATGAATTCATATATTGAAACCATTTGATTAGTGAAAATAAAACATTGAAATATTTGAAAATAAAAAATTCATTTAAGAGATTAAAAAAACATTGATTCATGTGGAATAAACCATTTGATTAGTGACAATAAAACATTGAAAGTCAAAACTTTATTTAAGAGATTAAACAAAAATTGATTAACATTCAATATAATAGAAAAAATGGCAATCCTATTTTGATAGAAATTGATTCACTTGCCATATAATAAAAAAATTGACGAGGCTATTTTGATAGGCCATTGTTTAAATGTTTTAAGTTTTGGTAATTTTGATTGGAATTTGAAAATAAAAATATGGAGAAAACCTAATATTTGATTGTTTAAATTGTATTTCTAAATATATAAATGAATTCAAAATGTTGAAAAAATTAAAAACACTTAGAGTATATAGATTTAATAGTTGTAATTTACACATCAAACAATTTATCAGTAAATTTCCAACAAAATTGAACATATAATATCACAAAAAAAAAAAAAAAAAGTCAAAACATAAAGCATTTACAAGATATGACACTAAATGACAAACATACTTTTAAAAAAAAATAATGATTTATAACAATGAAATACTAAAATTAAATATCTTAGTTACTTGATATCATATCAAATGCTTTATCATAAGTATGCCATGAAATTAAGCAATGATCTCGTTAAAAAGATTTAAAAACAGAATTATACAAAACAAATATTAAACACAATATAATATTTGCAATCAAAATGTCTCAATTAAGGTACGCTAAATATCTGAAGTTCATAAATTAACTACATAAACTAGAAACATAATCAGAGAGTGCTATATGTGTAACTTGCATTTAAAAACAAACTTAAACAAACAAATAATTAAATACAATATAATATTTATAATCCAAATGTCTGAATTAAAGTAGACTTAATACTTAGAATCAAAATGTCTGAATTAAAGTAGGCTTAGAATCAAAATGTCTGAATTAAAGCAGGCTAAACATTTAATGCTGATAAATTAACTATATAAACTAGAAACATAATCAGAGAATGCTATATCTATAATTTGCAGAGAAAAAGCTAAAGCTCAGTGTGAGGACTATCACGGTCATTCTCTTCCTCCTCAACCTCCGTCTGAGGACTATCCTTTTCCTCTTCCTCTCGTCTGCAGACGCGCGCTTCCTTGTAAACCCTCCCAGATTTGCAAAAGTAGCCTTTACTGGGAGCACAATGCTTATCTTCCGAGCACACACACAGTCCTTCCAGAGCACATCCATCCTTCTCTATAATCACTCCCGCCTTTCCTATTCCCAGAACAGCGTCCGTCCACTCATTGGATAACAGTCCCTGAGGATCGTGTTTTTTCTTGACTTCTAGAAAGGCGTCAGATTTCTTATATTTTTTCAACACCCCATCAAATGCAAGGTTTCGGTTCTTTCCCCAGTGAGGCGTACCTTCATATTTCACCAGAGCCATTTGCTCGATTTCCTCCAACACATCTTCATACAGTCTCGGGGTGTTGGGATCCTTTGCTCGATAGTATGTCATTTCGATATCTACTGAATCTTCTTGTTTCCCCAAATAAGCACTCGAAGCTTTTACATAACGCATTAGAAAGCCATTGTACAGATCGACCCCACACAAGCTGTTACTGGAAACCATGTCCCTGAGCTTTTTCACGTCGGAAAGAAATTGCTTGATCTTGGAAATGCTGATACCGATTCCAATCTCAAAGAAAAATAAGCCTTTGATTCGAGGATCCCTTGGGCAAGCTGAGCCCTCCTTACTCTTAAGACACGATCCAGATGATTGCATGTCATTCTGATATCCAATTACTGGATATCGTGAAAACTTTTGACCGTCGTTCTTTAGTCCTCTGCCGTTTTGTTTAATCGTTTCAAACGCAAACGTGGAGAGACCACACTTGGCGTCAGCCTTGTTGCTGGCTTCTGCCGTCTCCTCTGCAAATTCAAAGATTAATGAATTAAGAGAAATTAGGAACAGTGAATTTCAGATGTAAGACTTCTGCAATCAGTGTATTTTAGTGGTATTCTTCCGGATTCATCGCAACAGTTTGCAAATCAACTGTTGCGATGAATCCGGAAGAATACCAACAAAAAAACAGTGAATTTAATTAACTCAACCTTACATGATATCGATATATTTATATCAATCTATATGAATGTGTGCATGTTGGATTCTCTTACCAGATTTCCTTATAGAGGCTATGGTCTCATTTCCAATAGGTTGAAATGCGGTGAAATCGTTTACTCCATTCCCATCCGAACTAACTGGCTCGCGATCATCCTTCCTATAAATGACCTTTTTCATAGCAGGGTACCACGTAACAGCTGCGAATTCGTGCTCCTGGCCAAACCCCTCTATCTTACCTTCGAGATCGTCGTCATCCGTGAATTCGTTTGTGATTTTACGTTTGAACATAGATTGCAGTTGGAGGGTTACCTACAACACAGAAAAAACGTCAAGATGAGTAGTATTCACAGAAATAGGGCATGAAAATCTTCAACTCATTGGACAATCTTTGGTCCCAAACAAACCAAGGATGAAAAGAACAACAGTGTATATGTAAAAGATCTATCTTAACTTCAGTTCTACTTAGTTATTAGAGGAATTAAATTAAATCTATTCAAGGATTGGATTTGCATCTTAAGAGATTTAACATAATTGAAATCACCAAAATTGTATATCTCTAATCTTTTGCGAAATATATATAGATATACAAACCAAGGATGAAAAGAACAACAGTGTATATGTAAAAGATCTATCTTAACTTCAGTTCTACTTAGTTATTAGAGGAATTAAATTAAATCTATTCAAGGATTGGATTTGCATCTTAAGAGATTTAACATAATTGAAATCACCAAAATTGTATATCTCTAATCTTTTGCGAAATATATATAGATATACAAACCAAGGATGAAAAGAACAACAGTGTATATGTAAAAGATCTATCTTAACTTCAGTTCTACTTAGTTATTAGAGGAATTAAATTAAATCTATTCAAGGATTGGATTTGCATCTTAAGAGATTTAACATAATTGAAATCACCAAAATTGTATATCTCTAATCTTTTGCGAAATATATATAGATATACAAATTAAAATGAATTAGAGTTTACATATACTTTTCTGGTTGACCCTTCCTTTTGCACTCTAAAAACAAAAACAGAGTAAGCAAAAAGTTTACACCTCCAAAAACTTAATCGCTCTAAACTCTTCATAGAACCAAAAAAAACTGGATCTATGCTTGTATTCTATTCAAAGAAATAAGATAAAGCTGAAGACATTAATAAAACTCATTTCTAATTTCTCAGATTTGCGAATCCGTTCATACCTGAGAAATGACTCCCAGAACCCCTAAAGAAACTTTGACTGCGTTTAGATCCTCGTCTTCTTCAGTGAGGCTCACAACCTTAGCATATCCCTCATCTTGCGAAGCCGGGATGACTAAACTCATCCCCACAACATATTCATGAACAACACTACCCTTGCGGAACAGGGAAGTGCCATGACTACCAGTCCCTAGCATTCCCCCTAGAGTAACACCTAACCAGTAAGGCGAATGAGGCAAAGCTAACCCTTCCTTGGCAGCAGCATCAATGAGATCCGCGAGGGTCACACCGCTCCCGAACGTCATCCTCTTGTTGGGTTTGTCCACTTCAACATGGTCTAGATCCCGAGTGCTTATGATGAGACCCAGCTCTCCACCAGGGCATACTAGCTTGGGAATACTGTGGGAGTATCGCGTCACAACTCTCATCTTCTGCTCTTTCCTAACGGCCTCCGCAACGAACTCCACAAGCTTCTTTTCAGTGGCAGGATAGACGACTCTCGCAGCTTTGCAGGTACCTCGATCGGGAAACATACCATAAGCATTATAAACTTTGCAGTCGGTCAATCCATGAGAACATTCAACCGAGGGACGCGGCGGGCTACATTTCACAATCGGTGCTAACAGAAACAAAGCGTAGCACGAGAACACAATAGCCGTGTGAAACTCCATTGGACGATACCAGAGTGCGCACAGAGAACTCTACTCACAGCACTTAGCTTGAGCATTGGACGAGCTGTGCGGTGTTTAAGTAGCTCATGGAACGTGGGAGAACGTATATTATAATCATGGAACGTTTTCCACGTGACTATATTATAATCATGCAATCAGGCCTGGAATTTCAAATTTACTTTACTTGTCAAGTGCAAATTTGATGATAGGTGTTTGTTTTTCATACCTGTCATTTTACGTTTTATGTAGATTTATAAGTGTCAATTTTTTTTATGTTATATGTTAATTTTATCATCATAAATTTTCATGATGAGCATACAATTTTCTATAATAAAAAATAACCCAAAACACATTCAACAAAAACATTAATAATTAAATCAACATTCTGTAGTAACTTGTATTATCAAAATGAAGCATTGTTGAATATTACATAGTACACACTGTACTCCAAAATTTTCGTTTAAAGAGTTATCACTCCAGTGAGATTTTACAAAAGAAATATCTTAAATGCAACACCTTCATCTTCAGATTTTACAAAAGAAACATTTCAAATGCAACACCTTCATCTTCAAGGTGACTTCAAAATTGAGTATATCTCTAAATGTGGCATCCGAGCAAATGGTTATAAGCTCAAACATTATAGAACGCACTGAACAATGGTAAAACAAAAAGATGTAACAACAACAATGAACACCAATTAAAATTATTTATTTAAAAATTTAAATGATAAATCCCTAAACCATAAAAACAACAATACCAATTTAACTCACCTTGTATTTTCCTATTCAAATCATCAAAATTACTATTATTTAAATAACATAACACTTAGCCATCCATAGGTTCAAAATTGTCACATCCCTGCAAAAATATATTTACAGAGTGACTAGATTTTACAGAATATTTATATGCTCTATATCGAATTTGACAACATAGTGGAAAAATATTATGAAAGTATTAACCAACTAAATATTTTTCAACTCAATATAAAGCAATGTTACCTCTTTTTTTGCACTCTGTTTATAATC
>ML777247.1:340232-363853 GCA_009831015.1 Picea engelmannii | reverse complement strand
GGCTGGGATTTCAATCGATATTTTCTTCACAAGATGCTTTTGATTTATTAGAAATTTAATATTGTATGTTCATATATATTTTTGCAAATATAAAATGCAATTGAACTATTTTTTTCTACATTGCAGATACTTTTGTTCCGAGACCCCGAAGCTGTTGATATAGTTACAGAGACGAAGGAAACGCCCCTTTTTTATGCAGTTAAAAACAATCATATTGATAGTTCTCAACTTCTTCTTCATTATGGATCAAATCGTCAAGCTTTAAACCTAAGGTGCCGTATTTTTTTATCTTATTCGATTCACTCTCGCATTGAAATTCTTTTGGAAATTAACTCTCTTCGTCCTTGTACTAGACATTAATGAAACCTCCCGCCAAACATTATAGGAAGCAAAGGCCTATTGATTTGGCTAAGACACAGGAGATATGGGAGATGCTGAATTCTCAGTCCAGCTTAAAGCTTGGTGCGCATTATTCGAATTGTTCCTCCCACCATATATATCTATAGATATAGATATAAATCATGTTAAACAAATCACCGTGACTCTTACACAGGTAAGCTAAAGGAGTATTTGCCGGCATCACTTGAGATCGCTGACTGGCTTGAAAACGAAAAACGCCCATATATTTCTACAAAGCATCTCTTTTCTAAAAATGAAAATGCAAATCAGATTCAAGAACGGGATGACGAAAGGTAATTATCTATTGACCTTCCAAAAATTTTACTCAATTCCGACATTTTAGGTTCGTGCCAACCTAAATTGCTTGAGAAGTTTTGACCAACAATAGTTGTTTGGTACCTATTAGTGTAAATTTGCCCATATACACCAAGACAAAGATTTGCAGATACTACGAATCACCTGGAGGTTGCGTGAGGGGGGATAAATGCTATTATGCGCACGGTGAAGGAGAATTAAGACGAGTCAAGATGCTACCTGCAGACGTAAAACAAGTGAGTGTTTTACAAACAAGCGGGAGGTTTAATAAGGTGAAGATTATTCCAATGAATAACAAAATATTGTTTGCTCATGATTATTCTTCAAATGATTTTCAATAATGTTATTCTAGTTATTTTATGAGTCACTGTTTTGCAAGCAACGCGTACCAGAATATTTGAACAGGAAGGTGTTCATTGGAGGCCTATTTCTATTAACTACCTGCAACTCTGAGGATCCTCATTTTTATACAAAAATTGTGCACATAAGAATCGAACTGGTTGATCCGGCCTGGAGTTACATAAATAAGATGACAGCGGCCTAAACACAGGACAAAAGATTGAACAAGACATTTGAAAACTTACCAGTGTTGTCAGTCCGTTGTTGAAAACCGATTTTCCTGTGCGGCGGGCCGCTGGATACGATTCGCCGAGAAGGCCTGAAATTTCCTTCACCGGGTTTCCCTCAATGACCGCCCCCAACAAACTATAAACCCATAAAACGTTCACAACTTCACCATAGACGCGGTAGCAGCAGGAAAGAAAGAAAGAAAGCGGGAAAGCAGGCCTTCTACCTACGCTCTAGTCTTCTTTCACGTCATCTTCTGTGCCCCTATCTTCTTTCGGTCTATTATGGTAGAAGATGTGGGGACGTGTGGTGCTGCTACTGATGCTTCTGGATATAGATCTCGATCTCCAACGGGTTATGGCCCTGGAACAATAGTCGCCTCCAGTCGTCCGATAGCTTGGATTTGGAAGGCATAGCTCGAACCACTCCGAGAGTGATTGACCAAGATCGGATAACACCCGAAGAGCTGCGGTAGGTAGTTCACAACTTCACCTTAGTGCTGGCGGGTGCGGGAAATAAATGTTCCGCTTTGGCAATCAAGGAAATGAAACCGACGGATATGGAAAGAATGTGAAACCGGCCAACTATGAAAAACACCCGGAGGGAAGAGGGGAACAGCCCAAAAGCAAAGCCCCTCAAGACACGCTCTTAACCAAATCTGTAGCCGGGTGGGAAGGGAATCTATAGGAGCCTTTCAAGCTCCTTGTTTCCATGCCTTTCTGGGTGACCGGAAATAGAGATGTTATACCGAGCGAGAAGGAAGATGTTATACCAGGTGAAAGGAAGGAACTGGCTGAGTTCATAACGGATAATACTAAAAAGACTGGTTTATTTAAACTATTCCCCTAATATTATTATCTCAAATAGCACCCCGCTCAACTAAACTTTCCCCTTTATCTTGCCTGGTGAACGGGGCAGAGCAGCATTGCATTTTGCGGCGAGCAGAACTTGCGAACCATCACTTTCCCTCACATGTTGGTTCGAGGAGGAGCTCGAACGCTCCAGGCTCCACTGCTCCAGCCTCCGAACGGCGAAGACGGATCTAGATCCAAATTTTCAATAATCAATTAAACAGGAGCAATTAAACAGGAGACTAGGTAGTAGCCTATAGGTACTAAGCAGTGTTTATTCAGTCTGATCAGAATGTATGGATTAGTGTTTATTGTGGTGACACGCAAGCACGGGTAGCTAATTAATTTATTTCATACAATTGCTTTGACGGTTCCACGGTCATCGATATTCAATGTAAACATAAAGTCTGTGTACGCTTAACGGGAGTGATAGCCACACTAAACCACGGGTCCAGTAAAGGTATGGAGTATATTCAATGAAGGTATAAGGTTAAGCTTAGCTTCATTCAATGAAGGTATGGGCTTAGTCTTTATTCAATGAAGTTAAGATTGTACGTTGCACGCGTTGCCAAGCGCATAGATTCCTCCTTCCATTCGGAATCGTTCAAGTCGTTCTAGCCTCCAAGTGACGAGTCTGCAGCCTTCCACGTCGTGCCTACTACCTAGCTCGTATACCCACTAGAGATTTTGACGGGCATTGGAGGCGGTTACACGTCAAACTGACAGGTAGACAATTCTCATGCCAGTCAGTGATGACGTGTAAATTTTATTAGCCAGTGTCAAATACGGGCTGAGAGGTAAAAAACGGGCTACAGCCCGTCAAATTCCAGGCCTGCATGCAACACTCTCCCACGTGACTATATTATAATCAGGTTTAATCATAGAAGTAATTGACGTGCAAACGGATAAGATTATGATTATAATATACTCACATGCCATAATTATAATATATTGTATCATGTTTAATGATATACTCACGTTGCATGGTTATAATATATTAAAGTTATAGGAGAAATCGTCGGGCAAAGCAGGCATTGGCTGCTTCAAGGAACGTGAGTATATTATAATCATGCTTAACCATGGAACGTGGAGACAACGCGTGCATTTAGGTTGCCGTTTACTTCCATTTAATATGCCATTGGAAACAGTGATAACGGATAAGGCTGATAATAGTTATAGGAGTAATCGACGCCATTGGAAACAGTGATAACGGATAAGGCTGTCGTTTACTTCGGTTTAAGATCTAGGAAACGGTGAGCACAAAGTTGGAATTTCAAATTTATCGAAATTTTGATGGTCATTTATTTTTCATGTTTGTTATTTTAAGTTTAACCTCAAATTCATGAAATTCATGAGTGTCAAATTGTGTGTTTTGTTATATGTAGGTTACTGAAAAGATATTCAATTAACTATTAACACTTTATGTGAACTAGGAGTATGTGTTGACATGTTTTACAGGCAGCATATTCTTGTCATTGATGGAAAGTACAACAACGACGATGGCTTAAGTATAGGAAGAATGTGTCAGGCCAGCACCAGAAGTATTTTGGGAAGACGCAGCAGAGCAAGCTCGATAAGATCAGAAGAGATAGTGCAGAGTATGTGTGTTTGTCATTGATGGCAAAGATCATGACCAGCATCGCAGGGATAATGGCATGGCAATGGAAAGTTCAACAAGTGATCATTGGATCCCATTTAGAAGCGTAAACTCCAGGAGTCAAGGAAGCAACTCACGGTAGAAAATCGCGAAATGCGAAACCACGACTTAATCTCCATTTCGGAGTTTCGGATACCGGGAGTTGGAGGTGTCAAGGAAACTCACGACAGGAAAGATGAAATTGCGAAATGTGAAACCACGACGTTTCGGAATTTCAGATACCGGAAGTTGGAGGAGTCAAGAGTCGAGACTCTTCATCACAGGAGTCCCGAAGTTGCGAAATGTGAAATGTCGAAATCCCGAAACAGACACATAAACAAAGACTCAATTTCGGAGTTTCATAGACTGAGAAATCAAATATCAAAGGAACTTTAACCTTTGAAGTAGCGAACCTTGAAATCCCGAAACAGGCACATCAACAAAGACTCCATTTCGGAGTTTCGCAAACCGGGAAATCAAAGATTAAAGGAACTTTAACCTTTGAAGTAGCGAACCCCAAATCCTGAAACAGGCACATCAACAAACCATGTCAGCGAAGGACACGTGGCACAATCAGGCACAACGAAGGCTCGTGAATTTGTGAAATGATCCTAGTCGTTGAAGCACAAGGACACATGGTGAAAGATTGGCATTTCGTTGACTGAAAGGTCAAAGGAAGGAGTGCTCTAACCTCTCTAACTCGCGATATGCGAAGTCGTGAAATAATCCTAGCCGTCGGATCGAGGATTGATCTGGACCATTGATCAGACACGACGAAGGCCCGTGAAGTTTCGAAATCACGATAAGATCTAGACCGTTGGGTCCATACGACATGTGGGGAAAGATCGTCATTTCACTAACTGGAAAGTCAAAGGAATGGGGTTCCCTAACCTCTCGAACTCGCAATATGCAAAATAGCGAAATGCCGAAATAGGAAATCATGACATGGAGTTTCGGAGTTTCGGGGATAGCGACATGGAGCGTCAAGATATCTCATCACAAGAATTGTCGAAATCGTGAAATGCCCAAATGTGAGATTGTGACTTGGAGTGTCGAGACACTTCTTCACAGGGATGCCGAAATGTTGAAATGAGGAAATGCAAAAACACCTTTTGGTGTAGGTTGTGGTCACCGTCAGTGGTCATGTGAGAGGGAGGAGCTAGCACCAAGTTAAGCTCATTTTCGATGATCGTAACATGAAGAGTCGAGACTCTTCACCATAGGAATGTCGAAATGCCGAAATGTGAAATGGCGAAATCAAAGCGAGACCCTCTGCTTGTAATCCAACTGTGTTGGATACTTGGAAATCTGATCGAAGGGCTATTGTTTCTCTTCACAGTTAATCGATTAGTTACGATTCAGTTAGTAAAACTGAATCATGACTCTTGGACGGTTGGTGATTCAGTTGTTGATGCGTTTTCTTGGAGGTTCATAGTGTAACTACTAGAAACAACTGATGGTTTTTGTTAGAGGACTCGAAGAGACTTCAGGGTGATCGCCAGAGAAGATGAAGAGTCTTGAGGCATCTTTCAATGGAATGAAGACTGTTCATAGAGGCTATTGACAGATGTAAGACCATTGGAGCCTGGAACTACAACAGAGGGAATGAGCTCGACTGTGACAGAGAAGACGAAGAGTCTTGACTGCTGGAGAGGCTAAGGAATCTTGGCATAACACCCAATGATGATGGATGCATGGGTTTAACTGCCAGAGAATCTGAAAAGTTGTAATGATGATCAGGTAGAGCATTCGACATGGGGAGAGCATGCAAAAGAATTGTGAATAGAGGATGCAGAAGATGCATAGGGAGAATAAAAAAGGAGAATAGAGAAGAGATTGGGTGCTGTTGAGAATGATTCAGGTCTGTAGAAGGAGGCAGAGTACAACAGTTGAAATGCACAGAAGAGGAATGGTGCATAGAAGGGACATGGTGCACAGAGCATAAAAGGCAGAATAACATAAAGCGTAAGGAAGGTGTGCAGGAAGACACTGATGCAAGTAGAGCAGAGCAGTGTAGCAGAACAGTGATGAGACCGATAAGCCATTGATAAATATTGTATCACTGTGATAAATTTACAGATAGCAAACTTTATATCTCAGAGTGGTAGGGAGATGCTAGGGAGGACTGTTGTCCTTAGAGGTTCAAGTGGGTGCTTGAACACATGGAGTTGTAGCTTCCATCTGGTTGCAGCCAGAGAAGCCAGGGTGGTGCAAGGGAGAATTGTTGTTCTCTGTTATACAGGTTCGTGCCTGTGTGACCAGAAGTTGGTGCTTCCATCTAGTTGGTGCTGGAACACTTAGGGAGTTGTTGCTTCCTTCTAGTGGGTTCTAGAGAAACCAGGGAGTTGGTGCTTCCTTCTAGTAGGTGCTAGAGAAAACAGAGAGTTGGTGCTCTCAGCAAGTTGCAGCTTGCAAAATAGAGGTTGTAGCCTCACAATGAGTTGGAGCTCATATGTATGATAATGTACAGAATGTAAAGATTACTTATCATACCAAGAAGAAGAGGTTTTTATCCTTTATGGGTTTCCTCAGGAAATATCTGTCTCTGTTTATTTCATATGCGTGAATGATGTCGAATGTTCTATTACTTACCTCCCTGCATTATTGTGATTTTCATTAAGTGCTCTGCAAAGAGTTTAAAATAAGCATAATTGTTTAAGCACAGTAACAACTAATTCCCCCCCCTCCCTCTCAGTTTTCCAACAATATGGACTAATTAAATTTCAAGGATTGGGATTCTGAAACTAATTAAATTTTGTTTATTGTTATATTTAATCTTCCAACAAACCTTTTTTCAATCCCTGTGAAGTGGAACGTCAAATTGATTAGTTGATATTTTTTATACCGATAAATTTTGACTTGTAGATTTTGTATCCATTCCACGCCTGGTGAACACATCCAACCTTCTCCACAAAATGAATTCATTCCACAAAACCTCGAACGAAAAAATAATAAAAGACTTCATGTACATTAAATGCCTATACTTATTTTTAACATGGATTAGCATAAGCTTATGCACTTGAAAGAATAAATGATATTCCCTATTGTGTAACATAGATTAACATAAGCTTTTGCACTTGCAAGCATACATGATATACCTATGAGAAAGAAATGACGAATGATGATCATCCTTCATGATGTCGAAGCATGGTGCCCATATCCAATTAAGAGGTGCTTCCAGATGAACAAAGCCAACATAGCTTGAATTACTTTTTGAAACAATGGTTGTTGTGATTGGAGCAACACAATTAAGTCATTAAAATGTTAGGTTATTATTATGTAATCATATACAAGAAGGGAAAGGAGAATTTTGTAGTTGATACGTTGTTCAAGAAAGATGAGGAGGAAGAATCCCTCTTTTCCTTATCCTTATTAGTAAAGGTACAATAGAAATGGTTGGATAGTAAAAATGTGGTTCAACTTATCGAACAACTCAAGGAGGACCCCAAATCCCATAGAGGCTATACTCGGTAGCATGATAACTTTTGGTATATAAAGGAGATATTTTTTTGGGTATAAAACTCTACTTTAAAATAATGGACCATGTTAACAGAACTGCATTACTCTATTATCGTAGGTCACTAAGGCTTTCATAAAATGTATGAACGGGTTAATCACTCCAAAACCATCACCATAGAGTGACTTGGTTGTGTGTTTATAACTCTCGACTCTCTAAACCTGTGAAAAGTCATGACATTTTTAATAAATTACTGGTATGTACCCCACCTTTTACATGGGCAACTTATATACCAATAAAAAAATGTAATTTTCAAATCCTAAAGTATTATCTTGATAAATTAACTTCGAAGGATAAAATTGGAGAAATTAGATTTTTTATTTTAACCAATGAATAAGTTTAAATGTTTAAGGATTAGTTTTTTTTTTTTTTAATCCAAACTTGATTATAAAAGAATTGGAATTGTAATTTTTTTGTTATTAAATTTGAATTTTTTTCTTGTAAAAATGGATTCAACATTCTCAAATATTTCAGTCAAAAAATATTATCTTAATCACTTGAATTTAAAAGAAAAAATTAGAGATATTTTTTTTTTTAATCAAAAAATTAATCCTCACTCACTTTCTCATATTTAATTTTGTTTAAACTTGTGAAAAGTTGTGAGCCCACTTTTTTTCTTTGGAATGTGGAAAAATCTATCATAACTTAGTTGTTTAGTGACACTTGTTGGTGCAAGTTTGATCAGACCAAGGTCCTTCTCAAGTTACCAACAAAAGTTAACAAGTAGTCTAGAGCGCTGGCATTTTCATCTCCTCCGAAGAGAAGAAGTCTCACCCGAAGTGTTGTTGAGACAAATGGATAGGGAAGGGCAAGGAAAATGCTTAGGAAGATTCACAGAACCTTCAAGATTCATCCTGATCTTGAGCAAAACATCTAACTACAAAACAAATCTGAACTCATAATTGCAAGAACTGAAACTACTTATGTTGCGGAAAAGCATTCAAACACAAAGACAACATGTGGAACCCATGAACCATAAAGAAATGTTGTGAAGATACAATGCATAAGGATAGACGCAAAAAGACACAACATATTTTGAAATTTTGGATCCTTCTTCATATATTATCTTCAGATATTTCTTCATTTACAAACTCAGAGATACACATTAGCGCTTGGTTATAGACTCTTGGCTCTGCCACCATGTCGTAGAGCTCTAACTCTCATGTTCTGCGCAACAAATATCAAATACATTTCAAAAAGAAGTTTTGTGGGCTTGTCCAGCTGTCTTTCTCTGCTCCACACGCTGGCTCTCTTGATGAGTTGTAGATGCTCCTACATCATACTCCTCGGCTCGAAAGATTTCATGGGCTCCTGTCCATGAGCTCCTGCACTGTATGCCCATGTTTTTGTATGACTGCTTCTGTTTCCCAGCTGGAATCCTCCACTGGGTGATTTTTCCACTTCACCAAATATTCAAAATACTGCTTTCTTCTGGTCTTTCTGCCCACTCCCTTGTCCAGTATGCACTCCATCTATGGTTTCTGTGCAACTGGTAATTGCTTTTGCCACTGGACCACTGGTTCCTCAGTTCCAGTGTCTGTTTCTTCAGCCCTGCATGGGTATAAATCTGAAATATTAAAAATCGGAGATATCTCGATGCCATCCGGCAATTCAAGCTCATATGCATTCTCTCCAAATTTCCTCAGGACTTTGCACGGTCCAATTTTCTTCATCTTGAGCTTATTATATGTTCCCCTTGGGAACATTTCCTTCCTCAGGTGCACCAGAACCATATCTCCAACTTCGAACTGAAGCTGTCTCTTTTTCTGATCGGCTCTGCGCTTATACTCCTGATTCACTTTCTGGAGTCGCTGCTTCACCTCCGTGTGAAGTTCCTGCATCGCTTCAGCGAACTGTTCAGCTCTCGCGCTGCTAGTTTCAGCCTGTTCTGACTCCCTGAGCTCAGAAACTCCTCTCGGCTGTGTTCCATACAAAATTTGAAACGGACTCTTACCTGTACTCCGATTCACCGAATCGTTGTACGCGAACTCAGCCTGTGGTAATATTTGGTCCCAACTATTGTGGTGTTCCATTACCAAGCCTCTCAACAGATCCCCCAGACTTATGTTCACCACCTCTGTTTGCCCATCCGTCTGTGGATGGTATGCTGAGCTAAAAGCCAAATTAGTCCCCAGCTTCTTCCATAGCATCCTCCAAAAATGACCTATGAACTTTGTATCCCGATCCGAGACTATGCTCCTCGGCAATCCATGCAATCTAACGATTTCTTTGAAAAACAAATTTACGATGTGGGTTGCATCGCTGGTCTTATGACACAGAATGAAATGTGCCATTTTCGAGAACCTGTCCACCACCACAAAAATGGAATCAACTCCTCGTTGTGTTCTCGGTAGACCCAACACAAAGTCCATGCTTATGGCCTCCCATGGCCTTTAGGGTATAGGCAACGGCTGATAGAACCCTGTGTTCTGTTTTCGGCCCTTCGCATGTTGACATATCCTGCACCTGTCAACAAATCGATTAACATCGGCTCGCATGCCTGGCCAATAATATGATCCGCTCAGCTTGGCGAATGTTTTGTCATGTCCAAAATGACCTGCTAAGCCTCCACTATGTTTTTCCTTCACCAAATTCTCCCTCATGGAGCAACTTGGTATGCACAATTGATTTCCCCTGAACAACAATCCTTCCTGGAGTACATATTCCAGCCACAGACTCTGATCTCTGAGAACTGGGTTCTCGGCTGCTTCATAGGCTTCTGCAAAGTCTGCATCACCTGCATACATATCTTTCAGGTTTTCAAAACCCAAGGTCTTGACCCTGAATTCCTGCAACAATAAACATTTCCTGCTCAAAGCGTCAACTACTTTGTTAGCAGTCCCCGAAATGTTCTTGATGACAAATGTGAAATTTTGCATGTATTCCACCCACTTCGCATGCTTTTGATTCAGCTTATCTTGTTGACTTACAAACTACAATGCATGGTTATCGTTGTACAATACGAACTCCTTGGGTGTCAAATAATGCCTCCACTTCTTCAATGCTTGTATGATGGCATAGAACTCTTTGTCATATGTGGAGTATTTCAGCTTCGCATCATCCAGCTTCTCGCTGTAATATGCAACAGGCCTATCATCCTGACTCAATACCCCTCCAACAGCATATCCACTTGTGTCACACTTCACCTGGAAGGTTTTCTGAAAATCAGGCAACACCAGAATTGGTTGCTCTGTGATCTTTCGCTTCAACAGATTGAAGCTTCTTTCAGCCTCGGCTGTCCAGTGAAAAGTCTTATGCCGCTTCTTCACTATGTCCATCATCACTGCGCTAATTCCACTAAAATTACGAATGAATTTCCTGTAGAAACTAGCGAGTCCATGGAAACTTCTTACCTCAAAAACATTCCTCGGCGATGGCCAACTCCTGATTACTTCCACCTTCTTAGGATCCATCTTCAACTCGTTAGCCGAAATTACAAAACCCAAATAAATGAGTTATGTCTGCATGAACGAACACTTCTTCAAATTGATCATCAACTTCTCCTGCTGTAGCCTTCTCATCACAATGGCCAAATGTTTTAAATGTTCAGCCGTGGTCTTGCTAAAAATCAGTATATCATCTAGGTATACGACCACAAATTTGCCAATGAATTCCCGCAGGACTTCATTCATCAGCCTCATAAATGTGCTCGGCGCATTTGTCAAGCCAAATGGCATGACCAGCCATTCGTACAAACCTTCATTTGTCTTGAATGTTGTTTTCCATTCATCTCCCTCTCTCATCCGAATCTGATGATATCCGCTCTTGAGATCAATTTTCGAAAAATAATTTGCCCCACTCAGGCAATCCATCAAGTCATCCATTCTCGGCAGTGGAAATCTGTATCTTATGGTGATTTTATTTATCGCCCTGGAGTCTGTACACATTCTCCAGCCTCCATCCTTCTTCGGACTCAGTACTGTCGGAACAGCACACGGACTAAGGCGCTCCCTCACTAGTCCTTTATCCAGCAGATCCTGTACCTGCCCTTTGACCTCCTTGTTCTCCTGAGGTGTCAACCTGTACGCTGCCTTATTTGGCAGACTTGCTCCTGGTATGAGGTCAATGTGGTGACTTACACTCCTCATCGGTGGTAACGAATGAGGTAGTTCGTCCACGATGATATCAACGAACTCTTCCAATAGTTCCTAAATCTCCTCTGGCAAGTCATCCACTCTTGTGCTTGTCAGGACAATTCTCGGCTTCCCGACAACAAAGAATTGTGGATGTTCGTTCTTCTCCATCTCCGTGAGAAGTTCTTGTCCACTCATGAGAAGTATGGTACTGCTCACTTCCGGCTTCATTTCTTTATCCTTTATCGGAAGCAGTGTATGCGACCTCCCATCCTTCTCTAAGGTGTATGTGTTCATCCTCCCATCATGAACAACATTTCTATCATACGGCCACGGTCTTCCCAATAATACATGACAGACATCCATGGGAATGACATCACACAGGATCTCATCCTTATATTCACCCATTTTAAATTTAACCAAGCATTGTTTCGTAACACATACCTGGTGTCCTTTCTGCAGCCATGATACTTTGTATGGACTTGGGTGCTTGTTCGTCTCCAGCTCCAATTTCTCCACCATCTCGGTCGAAACGAGATTATAGGTGCTTCCACTGTCCACTATGACCTTTCATTTCCAACCCTTGGTTTTTCATGTGGTCCGGAATAGTCTGCATCTTTGCGCTGCGCTCTCCACCTCTTTCTCAGGTTTCAGGAGAACTTTGTGCACTGTCAGTGACTTCCCACTTCCAGTGTCTTCATCCTCCACATCACGCCTCTGCACCTCAGCGACTTGAACTTTTCCTCTATCCATTTTCCGGTCTGGATAGTCCACGGCTTTGTGTCCGTCTTTACCACACATAAAACATGTAATAATTCCTCCTCGGCCTCTTCCTCTACCTCGGGTACGAGGAAATGTAATTGCATCAACATATCCTCCTTGCTGATCATCTTGCTACCTCCTCGGCTCAGCATATTGCTGTCGTTGCTGTGAGGTTCCACCTCTTTCAGCTTTTCCCTAAGGCCTCTTCCACTCCTCCTTGGGCTTCTGCGTTCTATCTTGGGCAACTGCCTTGCCTTGGGGCTGACTCCTACCTCGCCCTCGCTGACCTTGCCTGCGGCTCAGCTTCTCTTCAGCTTTTAGAGCCATCTGGTACGCATCCTCAACTGTTCGGATGGTAACCATGCTCAACTCGTCCTGAATGTCATACCTCAACCCATTCAGGTATCTGGCCACCTTCTCGTCATCACTTTCCCGATGACCTGCTCGAATGTTGAGCCTGTAGAACTCCTCGGTGTACTCCTTCGCCGACATCATCTTCTGTCTCAGGTTTTGCATGCGCCTGAACAACGTGATCTGGTAGTCTCTGGGGATGAACTTCGCTTTCATCTTAGCGATCATCCTGTCCCAGTTCTTGATCTTTTGTTTTCCTTTGCAGTGCCTATCCGCCTGCAACTCATCCCACCATAAGGCTGCATGTCCCTTCAACTTTGTAACTGCATGCCTTACTTTCTTGTCCTCTTCGATATCCTCATAATCGAAGTAGGTGTTGAGTGCTCGGATCCAGTCCAGCAACTCTTCTGCATTTAGACTCCCCTCATAGACGAGAATGTCCATCTTTGTCTTTGATCCCATCCTGGCGATGGCTCTAATCAACCTTTCAGTTGAGGCATCCTCTGCTGAGACCTCCTCTGCCTCGTGTCCAGCTTCTTCTTCTACTTTAGAATCGATGAACTCTCCAGCACCGACTCGACGGCTCTGCACTGTCTCCATCTCCTCAATCCTGGCTCGGAGATCTCTCATCTGTCGTTCCATCTCAGCATTTCCTGATGGCCTTCCTCTTCTTCGAGCGTCCCTGTCTTCACGATCAGGAGACTGCCTCTCTCTCCTCGACGGCATGGTATATTCCCTATCCCTGCTTTAGAAAGAAAAGACTCCAAGCTCTGATACCACTTGGTGCAAGTTCGCAACCCTCACGGTGCAACCCGCCTCTCACCAGGACCTTCTCACTCTCTCTCAGGCCCGAAGAGTCCAAGCTCTTCCGAACCCCCCCTCGGGAGTTCCCTCTACCCACAACACTCCTTCGGTGATCTCCCCTTCGCGTATCGGGAAATCGGGTTTCGCGGTGTTGTGAAACTCGTGAACGCAATTCACATGCAACTCAAAACTCCAAACCCCGATCCCCGATGGTCAACGGTCAACACTCCCGTATATCGGGGATTTCCCTATCGGGAAATCGGTACTTGTGGTGTCGCGGTTCTCTCGCCCTCCAAATCTTCGAACCTCGAACTCCGATGACACCTGTCAACACCCACACTATCACCGTGGGACCCGTCGCACTTCAGGATTTCGCTAATCCTCCGCGGTCCTTTCGACTTTGAAAACGCCGAAGTGCCGAACCCCGACTCCCAGGGATCTCGTGCCACCTGTCCTGTCTAAATCGACGGCCCCGATTAATTCGGGAAATCGCTACTCGCGATTTCACAAGGTATAAAACTCTTACCTCGCCAAACACCGAACGTCGAACCCCGATGGGCTTTGTTCACTCCTGCGCATACAGATTAACCTCCGTGCAATTTCTACGGGATCCTACGATCTGCGGGATTTCGCGAGCCTCGACTGCGAACCCTGATCGTTAATTCTCTGACGGGAGGGTCTCCTCCGTTTCAAAGCTTTCCTATTCAAATCCTTCCAGGGTCTTCTCCACTACGTTCTCAACGGAACTATCCCTCCTGAGCTCGATTTCTCTGACTGCTTCAGAGACCTTAGCGCATGCTTTTCTCAACAGACCTCCAACAACTCTCAAAGCGTTGGAGTCACTCAGACTCTGTGCACTCACAGCCACAGAAATCCTTAGCCTTCTTCTTAGACAACTGCTGAGACTCCAAGCTCGGCCTGCACTTCCCCTGCATGGCTTCCTCAACCCAAATCAACTCCTGGGTAGACGAGAATAAGGGTTTCACTGTGAGCCTCCTCAACGCACTCTATGCGGAGGAATTCAACTGCACTCTATGCAGGAATCTCATGACTCAACCAGAGAAACAATTGAAACTTATTCTCTCTTCTCTCAGACTTCAGCTAACCTTCTGAAATTGCCTGCAAAGCATATTGAAAACCATGCATACAAGGAAACAAACATTCATGAACACATAAGCACATACACAGAGAAATCACACCAGTCATGAATTGAATCAAAAGCTCCTTCTATTAATCCAATCTGTACATGAGGGCTCTCCACAAGTTCTCTGCTCTGCTCTCTCTTTAGAATGTTTGATAATAATACAGAATCATGTTACAATGTACAAAGGAGGGTGCTTATATTCCGTTTGCCCTCTCGAAATCTGAAACTATCAATTCTACAATAAATTCCTATCTAACAGCATTTAAAACTAATAAATGCCTTCCTATCTATAATACAATACAAGTGCGCTTCATTAACTCTTCGCATTAATGTTCTGCGCAACAAATATCAAATACATTTCAAAAAGAAGTTTTGTTGGCTTGTCCAGCTGTCTTTCTCTGCTCCACGCACTGGCTCGCTTGATGAGTTGTAGATGCTCCTGCATCAGATTCTCTACGGATTACTCCCGCTAACCGTTGATCAACTGAATATTTAGTAGCTAATCTAAATTTAAGCCATATAGCTCAACTCGACGTGCGAGCTGATTTCATGCGTAGGTCTTTTGAGATTTCATTCGTTTGCATTTCTTCAAAAGTGTCATCAAATTTGAAGGGCTACTCTTAATTTCAAGTTGAAGTACATATATTCATTCAATCCTTCCTTCCATGATGAAATGTTGAAAAAATAGTTTTACTTCAATTCACAAGATTAAATTAGGTACATCCCTAATATATATATATATATATATATATATATATATATATATATATATATATATATATATATAGTCCTTCCAATTACTTAAAATGTTAAAATTTAACAAACAACCATACAAATAAGTTGAAATTTCAGTAGAAAATAATAATAAGCATACTCTGTAATTTCACATATAATCATTTGATGAATTATATATATTAATTATAATAAAAATTCCTAACCATTGAGACACATTTTCTTTGGAGGAATTTCAAAGTGTTAAAAATGACAATATAAAACTTTAGACACAATAAAAAGATCAAACATTTTTGTGAACACCCATATAAGAGAGTATGTAATCTATGTATTCATATGATGCATGAGCACCACATCTTATATTCATATTTTGATCATACCTGAATCATGTTTAACCATGAGAGTCGTGTTCATTCTATATCTCATTATAAAAGAAGAAATTGTGGTATATCTTGAGACCTTTGTTCAAAGGCGATAATTCCATCAAAATACCATAAAAGAAATGAAGATACCCCACTTGTGTTATATGCATCTAAATCTAATATGACTATATCCATTGCTTATTATTTAGGTTAAGATGCTTATGTTTATTATATTGTGTGGATTAAACACAATATAATATTTATAATCAAAATATATGAATGTTAAATATCTTAAATATGATCTTAAATATCAAAATTACTTGAGACCCTATCAAAACATCTATCTATCTTAAATATGTCATGAAATTAAGTAATGATCTCATTAAAAAAATTTAAAAACACAATTATACCAACCAAATATTAATAATCTATTTTTAAGATCACAACCAAACCAAACACTAAATTGATGTATGAAACCTCCTCTACTAAGCAATTAAACACAATATAATATTTGTAATCAAAATATATGAATAAAAAACTACTACATATATTAATCTAATAAATTAACTATGTAAACCACAAATAGAAACTAGAGAGTGCTTATCTATAACTTCCATTTAAAAACAAACAAATAGTTAACTACAATATACTATTCATAATCAAAATGTCTGAATTATAGTAGGCTTAATATTTATAATCAAAATGTCTGAATAAAAGTAGGCTTAGAATCAAAATGTCTGAATTAAAGCAGGCTAAACATTTAATGCTGATAAATTAACTATATAAACTAGAAACATAATCAGAGAATGCTATATCTATAATTTGCAGAGAAAAAGCTAAAGCTCAGTGTGAGGACTATCACGGTCATTCTCTTCCTCCTCAACCTGCGTCTGAGGACTATCCTTTTCCTCTTCCTCTCGTCTGCAGACGCGCGCTTCCTTGTAAACCCTCCCAGATTTGCAAAAGTAGCCTTTACTGGGAGCACAATGCTCATCTTCCGAGCACACACACAGTCCTTCCAGAGCACATCCCGCCTTTCCTATTCCCAGAACAGCGTCCGTCCACTCATTGGATAACAGTCCTTGAGGATCGTATTTGTTCTTTACTTTTAAAAAGGCGTCATATTTCTTATATTTTTTCAACACCCCATCAAATGCAATGTTTCGGTTCTTTCCCCAGTGAGGGGTACCTCCATATTTCACGAGAGCCATTTGCTCGATTTCCTCCAACACATCTTCATACAGTCTCGGGGTGTTGGGATCCTTTGCCCGATAGTATGTGATTTCGATATCTACTGAATCCTCTTGTTTCCCCAAATAAGCACTCGAAGCTTTTACATAATGCATTAGAAAGCCATTGTACAGATCGACCCCACACAAGCTGTTATTGGAAATCATGTCCCTGAGCTTTTTCACGTCCGAAAGAAATTACCCGATCTTGGAAATGCTGATACCGATTCCAATTTCAAAAAAGAATAAGCCTTCGATTCGAGGATCCCATGGGCAAGCTGAGCTCTCGTTACTCTTAAGACACGATCCAGATGATTGCATGTCATTCTGATATCCAATTACTGGATATCGTGAAAACTTTTGACCGTCGTTCTTTAGTCCTGTACCGCCTTCGATAATCATATCAACCGCTATCTTGGAGAGAACACACTTGTCGTCAGGCTTGTTGTTGGCTTCTGCCTTCTCCTCTGCAAATTCAAAGATTAATGAATTAAGAGATTGAAGAACAGTGAATTTAATTAACTCAATCTTAGACGATATCGATATTTATATCAATCTATATGAATGTGTGCACGTTGGATTCTCTTACCAGCTTTCCTTATAGAGGCTATTATCCCATTATCAATAGGTTGAAATCCGGTGAAATCGTTTACTCCATTCCCATCCGAACTAACTGGCTCGCGATCATCCTTCCTATAAATGACCTTTTTCATCGCAGGGTACCACGTAACAGCTGCGAATTCGTGCTCGTCGCCAAACCCCTCTATCCTGTCTTCGAGATCGTCGTCATCCGTAAAGTTGTTTGTGATTTTACGTTTGAACATAGATTGCAGTTGGAGGGTTACCTACAACACACGTCAAGATGAGTAGTATTCACAGAAATAGGGCATGAAAATCTTCAACTCATTGGACAATCTTTGGTCCCGAACAAACCAAGGATGAAGATAACAACAGTGTATATGTAAGAGATCTATCTTAACTTCAGTCCTACTTAGTTATTAGAGGAATTAAACTAAATTTATTCCAGGATTTGTATCTCTAAGGGTTTGCACATTTCAAGAGATTTAACATAATTGAAATCACCAAAATTGTATATGTCTAATCTTTTGTGAAATGAAATATATATAGATATACAAATTAAAATGAATTAGAGTTTACATATACTTTTCTGGTTGGCTCTTTCTTTTGGCTCTTCCTTTTGCACTCTAAAAACAGAGTAAGGAAGAAAAGTTTACACCTCCAAAGATTTAATTGCTCTAAACACTTCATAAAACAAAAAAAACTGGATCTATGCTTATATTCTATTCAAACAAAGAGATAAGATAAAGCTGAAGACATTAATAAAACTCATTTCTAATTTCTGAGATTTGCGAATCCATTCATACCTGAGAAATGACTCCCAGAACCCCTAAAGAAACTTTGACTGCGTTTAGATCCTCGTCTTCTTCAGTGAGGCTCACAACCTTAGCATATCCCTCATCTTGCGAAGCCGGGATGACTAATCTCATCCCCACAACATATTCATGAACAGCACTACCCTTGCAGAACAGGGAACTGCCATGACTACCAGTCCCTAGCATTCCCCCTAGAGTAACACCTAACCAGTAAGGCGAATGAGGCAAAGCTAACCTTTCCTTGGCAGCAGCATCAATGAGATCCGCGAGGGTCACACCGCTCCCGAAAGTCATCCTCTTGTTGGGTTTGTCCACTTCAACAACATCGTTTAGATCCCGAGTGCTTATGATCAGACCGGAGTCTCCACCAGGGCATACCAGCTTGGGAATACTGTGGGAGTATCGCGTCACAACTCTCATCTTCTGCTTCTTCTCAACAGCCTCGGCAACGAAGCCCAGAAGCTCATTTTCGGTGGCAGGATAGACGACTCGCGCAGCTTTGCAGGTACTTCGATCGGGAAACATACCATAAGCATTATAAACTTTGCAGTCGGTAAATCCATCAGAACATTCGACCGAGGGACGCGGCGGGCTACATTTCACAATCGGTGCTAACAGAAACAAAGCATAGCACGAGAACACAATAGCCGTGTGAAACTCCATTGGACGATACCAGAGTGCACACAGAAAACTGTTAGCTTGAGCATTGGACGAGCTGCGGGGTGTTTAAATAGCTCGACGTGCGCGCTGATTTCAAGCGTAGCTCAGCGCAGTGATGTCAGGGAACTTACATAAGCAATAATTATAATTGGACCGCCGCGCTTTGAGATTTCATCGTCTACACGGCATCCGTAGCATAAACCCTCATCTTTTACATTATAAAAGAGTTGAATATATACCCTTCTCACTGAAAATAGGACAAACCCTCATCTTTTTCTATTCATTGTATGTCACATTATTCACCATCCTAAATCTTACCGTAACAATATGGACACGCTCACAATGCTTAGCTTATTACATCGTAAATATTTCCCAATCACTTTCTCATATTTAATTCTGTTCTCTCACCCTCTAAAAAGTCATGATGTTTTTAATATAATAGCTGTATGTACCTTTGTCATACTTAATTCTGCTCTCTAAACCTGTGGAAAGTCGTGATGTTTTTAATTATAAAAATAAATTCTACAACCAAATAAAAAAATATTATATCAATCAATTAAATTTAAACCATAAAATCAGAAAACTTAGATTTTTTATTTTAATCAATCGCTACCCATCTCCGAAGGATGTGTAAGCGTAGGCGAAGTTTCCGGCCTGGCTTTCCAAAACTATGACACAGTGAGTTAATATTACTAGTATGTCGTGTAATTAAAATCGTGAGAAAAAATTAACTCGCGACATTTAAATGGTGAGTTATATTTCATAGGACCACAAGTAGTTAGGGTTTTACCAGAGACTAGGTCATCTTCTTTGTATAAAGACAATTAATAGTTGGTGTATGGTTATTTAATATAAAATGCCATCTTTATCAAATAAGGTTTATTAGGTGGTTGGTAATCATTATCAAATAAGGTTTATTAGGTGGTTGGTAATCATTAATGATAGGACCACAAGTAGTTAGTTAGGGTTTTACTAGAGAGTCAATATTTCTAGAGGTAGAAGGTTATGTAATGTAAATATTTTCAATGTATTGTAACTTTATCTCATTTGGATGTTGGCCCCTCAAAGAAGCCCATGAACATTATTTTTTTTTTGTATATATATTTAAATCAATGTAAAGATGTATACTTTGCAAGTTCATTACTCTTGTTTTTCTTACTTTAAGTATTCTATTTTATATCTCTTCTAGTATTTCCCATACTTAACTATTTATGTTGATTAAGTACATTACAAGTGGTGTTAGAGCTATTTCTTATGTTGGAAAAAAATTTAGGCTAGAGTGGTGTTCCAAGGTCTTTAAATATATAAATTTGTCATTCAATGGGTAAAATTAGGGGCAACAAACATACACACAATGAATACAAATATAGTCAATCACCTGGTTCGATGCCCTTGTACACATATGTTGGTACCTAGCCTGATGCAAGAGCATCTTGGTCATCCTAAGGATGACACGACGAAGATGGTTGCAAAGTTGTTACAATAATGATTAAGTGTTGTAGGAAATAAATAGTAACAGAATGAGGCCTGTAGGAAGCAACAATCGTGTTGCAGATCGAATGGATATTGCAGAGTGTGGCAGTGAAAGAGATAAAGCACTTCTACAGGATGGACACGTTTCTACAAAATGAGTAGAAGACAAGTGTGTGGAAGGAAAACTTAAACCTTTGTAGAAGGAAAGGATGTGTTGATGAAGATTGTGTTGTTGGTAGAAGCTGGAAGGTCCCATGCAAGCGAAGAGTCATTGAGGAAAGRAAAAATCGGAAGATGGAATGTGAAAGGGAATGGGGAGTCCATTGGAGAAACTGAACTGAAGAGTTTATGAAAGAATAAAACACACCATCGAAGAGATTGCAAGCGAGCTTGCAAAGTTGGAAAGAAGAGAGATTTTGCGAGACAATGAGAGAGAGAAGTAGTTGAGGTTGCCATGTCCTTCATCCTGGAAACCCAATGAATATTGTAAGCTCGTGCACAGTCATTGAGTGGTTGTATTTTAATCTGTATAAATAAATAATTTTTTTTTGATATTTTATAGATTTAAGGTCTTTATGTTCATGTGTGTGAATGGAATCATTGAAGTGAAGAGTTTATGAAAGAATAAAACACAACATCGAAGAGATTGAAGCGAGCTTGTAGAGTTGGAAATAAGAGAGATCGTGCGAGACAGTGAGAGAGAGAAGTGGTTGAGGTTTTTATGGMCATCCTCCTGGAACCCAATGAAGATTGTAAGCTCGTGTACGATCATTGAGTGGTTGTATTTTATTCTGTATAAATAAATGATAAAAAAAGGTTTTGATATTTCACAGATTTAACCTTTGTGTTCACGTGTGAGRATGGAATCATGTATGATTTTATTTGTTGTGTTATTGGCATGACTATGTACAATTTAAATTTCATTTCTTGAATGAGTAGATTCCAGTAGAGAATAGTTCCATATGATATTACTATGAAGGTGGCATGGGTATGTAGATGACCATGCTTGATTTGTGATCCTCTACATGTGGATGTGAGTCGGCAAGAAATCGTTTAATGGAATGATGGTTCCATGTAACTGGGGTGAATGCATAACTTGATACACTATGAGAGGTGAAGGTATTTGCATGACTGCAAAAATGTTGTGGGTGCAATATTTTAATTACTGTTGATTGATATTGGCAAGGATGAGCATTCTAGTTCTATGAGCATTAAGAGTTCCTGTATGAGTACAAAAGTTTGTTTGTATTCCATATATTTTAGAGGCTTTCATATGAGGATGTTCCCTGGTTCATAAGTTGACCATTGAATCAAGATTGTGTGGAATAATCGAAGGGGATGTCACATTGAAGGTAGTACAAAGGGTAATAAATATAGGTTGTCGTGGAATGTATGTTATCRACGTGATTTTATGTTGCATCAAATGCACATAGTAACATAAGATGTGTTGCATCATCGACGTGTTGCAATAGAAGGGATGTGTGTTGCAGCGGGAGGCTGCAACATGAAGCGTGTTGCAACATGAGGCTATAATAGTAGGCATGTTACAACAGAGATGTGTCACAACAAATATGTGTTGCAACAGATGATCCGAAATTGATTTTTTAAATGATTGTGGTTGAGTTATTATGCATGTGTTTTATTAACCATTTAGGAAGCTGAATGAAAGAGGATGAATTTAATGAAGAAACATAGAAGCCATAAGACAATATACAGATCTGAATATAAGCATGAAGAAAAACAAACCATAACAAGAGAAGTGATAATGGAGTTTGGCACAAAATTACCTACATCTCCGGGCCTTTGTCTTAGTGGGGGAGACTTCTTTATTAATTCTTCAATGCTTGCAAAGTACAGAAAAAGTACATCAAATGGAATCCATTCTGATCTCGTTGTGTTCTTCTTGACCTCAGAAATCCAATGCAACTGACGACACTGAAAAAGGTTGAGTATAGCCTCCGGAAATGGCCTCCAAAGTTCTGCTCCTCAATAGCTCCCCTGCATAAAAATGGCTTTGGCTTTGCTTTGCTTCAGCATAAATCTTCTCTTACTGTTCTTCCATGGCCTCAAACAGGCTTGGTTTATATAGATCTGAAGTTGGTTATCATTCGCCAACTTCCTCCCTAAATCTGGCCTCAAAAAGGGCCCAATATCCCCCAAAAATGGACAAAATCCACTATTACAGGCCAAAATCCATTAAAAAAATCCAAAAATATAATATAAAATGTCATCTTTATCAAATAAGGTTCATTAGATGGTTGGTAATCATTAATGATAGGACCACAAGTAGTTAGTTAGGGTTTTACTAGAGAATCAATATTTCTAGAGGTAGAAGGTTATGTAATGTAAATATTTTCAATGTATTGTAACTTTATCTCATTTGGATGTTGGCCCCTCAAAGAAGCCCATGAACATTTTTTTTTTTTTTGTATATATATTTAAATCAATGTAAAGATGTATACTTTGCAAGTTCATTACTCTTGTTTTTCTTACTTTAAGTATTATATTTTATATCTCTTCTAGTATTTCCCATACTTAACTATTTATGTTGATTAAGTACATTACAAGTGGTGTTAGAGCTATTTCTTATGTTGGAAAAAAATTTAGGCTAGAGTGGTGTTCCAAGGTCTTTAAATATATAAATTTGTCATTCAATGGGTAAAATTAGGGGCAACAAACATACACACAATGAATACAAATATAGTCAATTGGTTCGATGCCCTTGTACACGTATGTTGGTACCTAGCATGATGCAAGAGCATCTTGGTCATCCTAGGGATGACACGACGAAGATGGTTGCAAAGTTGTTACAATAATGATTAAGTGTTGTAGGAAATAAATAGTAACAGAATGAGGCCTGTAAGAAGTAACAATAGTGTTGCAGATCGAATGGATATTGCAGAGTGTGGCAGTGAAAGAGATAAAGCACTTCTACAGGATGGACACGTTTCTACAAAATGAGTAGAAGACAAGTGTGTGGAAGGAAAACTTAAACCTTTGTAGAAGGAAAGGATGTGTTGATGAAGATTTTGTTGTTCGTAGAAGCTGGAAGGTCCCATGCAAGCGAAGAGTCATTGAGGAAAGGAAAAATTGGAAGATGGAATGTGAAAGGGAATGAGGAGTCCATTGGAGAAACTGAACTGAAGAGTTTATGAAAGAATAAAACTCACCATCAAAGAGATTGCAAGCGAGCTTGCAAAGTCGGAAAGAAGAGCGATTGTGCGAGACAATGAGAGAGGGAAGTAGTTGAGGTTGCCATGTCCTTCATCCTGGAAAGCCAATGAATATTGTAAGCTCGTGCACAGTCATTGAGTGGTTGTATTTTAATCTGTATAAATAAATATTTTTTTTT
>ML777247.1:276413-337597 GCA_009831015.1 Picea engelmannii | reverse complement strand
TAGAAGGGATGTGTGTTGCAGCGGGAGGCTGCAACATGAAGCGTGTTGCAACATGAGGCTATAATAGTAGGCATGTTACAACAGAGATGTGTCACAACAAATATGTGTTGCAACAGATGATCCGAAATTGATTTTTTAAATGACTGTGGTTGAGTTATTATGCATGTGTTTTATTAACCATTTAGGAAGCTGAATGAAAGAGGATGAATTTAATGAAGAAACATAGCATCCATAAGAAAATATACAGATTTGAATATAAGCATGAAGAACAACAAACCATAACAAGAGAAGTGATAATGGAGTTCAACACAAAATTGCCTACATCTTCGGGCCTTTGTCTTAGTGGGGGAGGCTTCTTTATTAATTATTCAAAGCTTGCAAAGTACCGAAAAAGTACATCAAATGGACTCCATTATGATCTCGTTGTTTTCTTCTTAACCTCAGAAATCCAATGCAACTGACGACACTGAAAAAGGCTGAGTATAGCCTCCGGAAATGGCCTCCAAAGTTCTGCTCCTCAACAGCTCCCCTGCATAAAAATGGCTTTGGCTTTGCTTTGCTTCAGCATAAATCTTCTCTGACTGTTCTTCCATGGCCTCAAATAGGCCTGGTTTATATATATCTGAAGTTGTTTATCATTCCCCAACTTCCTCCCTAAATCTGGCCTCAAAAAGGGCCCAATATCCCCCAATAATGGACAAAATCCACTATTATAGGCCAAAATCCATTAAAAAAATCCAAAACTATAAAATAAAACCCACTTTATGTTTAAAATAGGGCTTCAGCCCCCCACAATGGATGTGCGCCCCCAATTCTCGGTCACATGGCACTTAGGTGGCCAAGCATCGGCCCAAAGGGCTGTGCACTGGCCCCTTAGCCCGAAACAATAGGGTCATGTGTTGGTTTTTAATATGACCGCGCCCCATAAAACCCGTGCTAACACATCCCATATAGCCCCGATCACGTGGGATACGCCCAAAATCTGGGGGTTAGTGCTAAATCCGCATTGGTGGTTATAGGTCATGGGGTCGAACCCCATGAGCTCCAATACAATTTTTCCCATTCAACTAGTGATGGGGTGCCATGTGGTAGACCACGTCTGGGCCATGTGGAACCCTTTTATTGGTCCTCCATGATGCCATGTGGCACCCTTTTATTGGTTCTCCACGATGCCACGTGTCACCTTTTTATTGGTCCTCCATGATGCCATGTGTCAACATGCTATTAGTCCCTATCATTGTCCAGTCACCCCACTGTTGTGCTACCACATGTCACTATCCTACATCAGCATGATGACGTCAGCATTGACTTTTTTTTGCCGGTTTGATTGTTGATGTTTTAGCTGTTTGGGAAAGCAATCAGAGTGTGATAGCTCTCGCATACGATGTTCGTTTGAGAAAGTAAATATATTGATGGAATCAGTGCGACGAGCCGGTTGCAATGGAATTAGTTTCGTCTAATTCTAAGAACTTTCATTTTTGAGCCTTTTCTGGACCTAGGAAGCCTCCTGGATCCGATTTTGGATCACACCTCCCCAATAAGGACCTTTTGGTCCCCAAAAGGTTACTAACCGGTCAACAAGCTCAGGATAGGCCACACGACTTGTCCTTTGTCTCTAAACTCTTTCCTGTGCAACTATCTCATCAAGATCGATTGCAACACAATCATGACAACTGACAACGTATTGTTAGTCGTTTGAACCCTGTCACATTTCACTGAAGCCACTATCATCCATGTAGACAACATTACCAATGATAGTATCAAAAACATGACTGCAAATGAGTTGATATACTTGTAATATTTGCACGACATGAGCTTATCCTGAAGCAAATTGTGATTGATTTTCCATTCAACAATCATTTCATGTTCTTTATTAAGATCGATTACTTCATTTGAAACAATTATTGGTTTTTAGCTTGCTTGCACTGCCTTCTTTAATTGTTCCATTGTTTGAAGTGTTTTATTTTCCTTAACATGATCAGAATTAACCACATAATCTTGACCTGCTTTGGTTAATTGATATTGATTCTTTGTCCCGTAGAAGATTGCCTTACGATCATATAAGTATGGACTACCTAAGACCATTCCACATTCACTTAACGACACTACATCACATGTTACCTCATCCACATACTTAGATGAAATTGCAAATTTGATTGTGCATTTTTTTGTTATGTGCATTTGATGATGATTGCTTATCCATTTAAGTGTGTAAGGCTTATGATGTACTTGTGTTTTTAACCCCAATTGCTTAACCAATTATTCTGAGATTAGATTAGCTTGAGATACAATGTCGATTAATGTGTCTATCTTAGTGTGTCGCATGAAAGTCCTTATATGAAACAAGTTACTTCTACAATCAATGCCTTCACCAATTTTACCTGTCATACCAACCAATGAGACCTTTGATTCATCACCTGAATCTAATCCCAAGTCTGTGGGTCTTGTTGCCGCTGCAACTGTTTGCCTTCCCTTCTTTTCCTCGAACCACTTTGGCCTCTTCTCAGGATGCAACTACCAACAACGGTCCTCACCATGACCATATTTCTTGAAATGCTTGCAAGAGGGCCTCTCTTCCTTTCTCGCCATTACATTTGCCTTTTTTCCATGCAATTTCCTCTTATCCTCTTTCCTTGAAGAAGATTCCCCTTATACACCTTCTTTCCCTGCTTCAATATACATAGCTTGAACAGAAACCTCATCAAGGTTAGTGGGTCCAAACATGAATACACTATTTCTAATATGTCGAGGTAAACCTCCTATATACTTCATAAGGGTTTCATGTGTATGTAAAGGGATATATAACATCAATGCCATTTTTGAAAATCCATCTGTATATTCTTGCACTGTTTGTCCTTTTCTTAGTTTTAAAGATTTCCATTCAATCAATGCTTTTTCTTTATAACCCAAAGGATAGAATTGTTTCCTAAGTGCATAAATGAAACTTTTCCATGATGGAAATACATTACCCACTTGTTGCGTTCCGTTTTGCAACTTGCTTTGCCACCATATGAGAGATGTACTTGCAAGTCTCAAAAATGTCAACTTGATTTGTGTGGCCTCATCCTTGATCTATTGCACACTGTAGTAAACCTCCATCTGCCTGACCCAATCTTCAAGTCTCTCTGCATTAAATTCACCATCATATATGCGAAACTCAAATTTAACATCAAGTTTTAATAATGGCATTTCATTCTTATGTTTATGAACATGTTTCTTTGCATTGGATTTAGAACATGAACTTGAAGAAGAAGGAGAAGAAGGAGGTGATGATGGAGGTGAAGGGGGAATATGAGGAGGATCCTCTTCCTCTTCATTTTTTCCCTTTTAAGATTCACCCAAAACTGGTCTCTTTCGTTCCAAGTAATCCTCATCCAAAACTTTCATCATCTCTGACATAGAAAAGAAAGTTTTTCGAAATTCTTTCTCATCCTGAGAAAGACCCTCTTCCGATGCCATCTTCTCACTATGAGAAACTCTCTTTCTCAATCCAGTTAATGGTTTCTCTTCAACAAGCTCTCCTTCACCACGCTGTAGCTTTTCCCTGGTTAACATGCAAAACTCAAATCCAAATATCAACTAGCTATGATGCCACTTGATCCAAAATTGATCTTTTAAATGACTGTGGTTGAGTTATTATGCATGTGTTTTATTAACCATTTAGGAAGTTGAATGAAAGAGGATGAATTTAATGAAGAAACATAGCAGCCATAAGACAATATATAGATCTGAATATAAGCATGAAGAAAAAAAAACCATAACAAGAGAAGTGATAACGGAGTTCGGCACAAAATTTCCTACGTCTCCGGGCCTTTGTCTTAGTGGGGGAGGCTTCTTTATTAATTCTCCAATGCTTGAAAAATACAAAAAAAGTACATCAAATGGACTCCATTATGATCTCTCTGTGTTCTTCTCGGCCTCAAAAATCCAATGCAACTGACGACACTGAAAAAGGCTCAGTATGGCCTCCGGAAATGGCCTCCAAATTTATGCTCCTCAATAGCTCCTCTGCATAAAAATGACTTTGGATTTTATTTTCTTCATCATAACTCTTCTCTTACTGTTCTTCTATGGCCTCAAACAGGCCTGGTTTATATAGATCTGAAGTTGGTTATCGTTCCACAACTTCCTGTTAGAATATAATGGATGTGCTCGTTTTACCATTGACAATACCCTTGTCACCCAACCATAGGCCAAAGCCACCCTCCGAGCACCTTAACCTTGACAAAGAATCATTCCAGAAGCAAACCCTAGGCTAGATATCCAAACTAAGGGTAGCGCACCTTTCCCCAAGGATAGTGCACCGACAAGAGCTGATCAGATAGTCCAAACCCTAGCCAAGAGATAGTCCAAGCCAAACGTGATCTGGTAGCTGCAGAAACTGCAATGGCAACTCTACTCAAACCTACGCACAAGACTGGACACTGCAATTATGAGACTGCCTTCCAGAATGAGAACTGGCCTCCTGTATTTATACTAATTCTAGCTAACTTCCAAGGCCGACTTCTCATTCTGATTATCTATTTGTTCAGTATATAATATTATTTATGGCCGACTTCCTCACTTGGAGGCTAATAACCTAATATAAATTATCTTCTTGAGTCAAAAAAGTCTTCTAGGGTTATTAGCCAACTCATTAGCGTTTATTCTTGCTTCCTGGAGTATTCTATCCTTGTCAGGTTTACATGTGGAGGTAAATACCTCCCGCAACTACCATAATATCAACACTCCCTCCTAGCAAGAAACCATTTAATGGAATGATGGTTCCATGTAACTGGGGTGAATTCATAACTTGATACGCTATGAGAGGTGAAGGTATTTGCATGAGTGAAGAAATGTTGTGGGTGCAATATTTTAATTATTGTTGATTGACATTGGCAAGGATGAGCGTTCAAGTTCTATGAGTGTTAAGAGTTCTTGTATGAGTACAGAAGTTTGTTTGTATCCCATATATTTTAGAGGTTTTCATATGAGGATGTTCCTTGGTTCATAAGTTGACCGTTGAATCAGGATTGTGTGGAACAATCAAAGGGGATGTCACATTGAAGGTAGTACAAAGGGTAATAAATAGAGGTTGTTGTGGAATGTATGATATTGATGTGATTTTATGTTGCATCAAATGCACATAGTAGCATAATATGTGTTGCATCATCGGTGTGTTGCAATAGAAGGCACATTGAAAAGGATATGTGTTGCAGTGGGAGGCTACAACATGAGGCTATAATAGTAGGCATGTTGCAGCAGAGATGTGTCACAACAAATATGTGTTGCAACAGATGATCCGAAATTGATTTTTTAAATGGTTGTGGTTGAGTTATTATGCATGTGTTTTATTAACCATTTAGGAAGCTGAATGAAAGAGGGTGAATTTAATGAAGAAACATAGCACCCATAAGACAATATACAGATCTGAATATAAGCATGAAGAACAACAAATCATAACAAGAGAAGTGATAATGGAGTTCGACACAAAATTGCCTACATCTCCGGGCCTTTGTCTTAGTGGGGGAGGCTTCTTTATTAATTATTAAAAGCTTGCAAAGTACAGAAAAAGTACATCAAATGGACTCCATTGTGATCCCATTGTGTTCTTCTCGACCTCAGAAATCCAATGCAACTGACGACACTGAAAAAGGCCGAGTATAGCCTCCGGAAATGGCCTCCAAAGTTCTACTCCTCAACAGCTCCCCTGCATAAAAATGGCTTTGGCTTTGCTTTGCTTCAACATAAATCTTCTCTGACTGTTCTTCCATGGCCTCAAATAGGCCTGGTTTATATATCTGAAGTTGGTTATCATTCCCCAACTTCCTCCCTAAATCTGGCCTCAAAAAGGGCCCAATATCCCCCAATAATGGACAAAATCCACTATTATAGGCCAAAATCCATTAAAAAAATCCAAAACTATAAAATAAAACCCACTTTATGTTTAAAATAGGGCTTCATCCCCCCACAATGGATGCGTGCCCCCAATTCTCGGTCACATGGCACTTAGGTGGCCAAGCATCAACCCAAAGGGCTGTGCACTTGCCCCTTAGCCCGAAACAATAGGGTCATGTGGTGGTTTTTAATATGACCGTGCCCCATAAAACCTGTGGTAACACATCTCATATAGCCTCAGTCACGTGGGATACACCCAGAATCTGGGGGTTGGTGCTAAATCCGCATTGGTGATTAACTTATGGCCCCCGCGCCCTTAACTGTGGTCATATAATAAAATGCAATCGTGGGTTGGGGCTTAGCCCTAGCCCCAGCCCCTTTCCACCCCATAATACAATACATAAACCTTAATTATATTTAATGTGGTTTTATATAACAAGAAACAATGTGGCACGTTGGTGTTTGGTCATTTCCCAAAGCATTGTGCTCGATCAAAGGTCATGGGATCGAACCCCATGAGCTCCAATACAATTTTTCCCATTCAACTAGTGATGGGGTGCCATGTGGTAGACCATGTCTGGGCCATGTGGCACCCTTTTATTGGTCCTCCATTATGCCATGTGGAGCCCTTTTATTGGTCCTCCACGATGCCATGTGTTACCTTTTTATTGGTCCTCCACGATGCCACGTGTCAACATGTTATTGGTCCCTGTCATTTTCCAGTCACCCCACTGTTGTGCTACCACATGTCACTATGCTACATCAGCATGCTGACGTCAGCATTGACTTTTTTTTGCCAGTTTGATTGTTGACGTTTTAGCTATTTGGGAATGCGATCGGAGTGTGATAGCTCTCGCATAAGATGTTCGTTTGAGGAAGTACATATATTGACGGAATCGGCCTGACGAGCTGGTCGCAATGGAATTAGTTTTGTTTGATTCTAAGAACTTTCATTTTTGAGCCTTTTCTGGACCTGGGAAGCCTCCTGGATCTGATTCTGGATCACACCTCCCCAATAAAGACCTTTTGGTCCCCAAAAGGTTACTAACCAGTCAACAAGCTTAGGATAGGCCACACGACTTGTCCTTTGTATCTGAACTCTTTCCTGTGCAACTATCTCATCAAGATCTATTGTAACACAATCATGACAACTGACAACATATTGTCAGCCATTTTAACCCTGTCACATTTCACTGAAGCCACTATCATCCATGTAGACAGCATTACCAATGATAGTATAAAAAACATGACTGCAAATGAGTTGATATACTTGTAATATTTGCACAACATGAGCTTATCTTGAAGCAAACTGTGATTAATTTTCCATTCAACAATCATTTCATGTTCTTTCTTAAGATCGATTACTTCATTTGAAAAAATTATCGGTTTTTAGCTTGCTTGCACTGCCTTCTTTAATTTTTCCATTGTTTGAAGTGTTTTATTTTCCTTAACATGATGAGAATGAACCACATAATCTTGACCTGCTTTGGTTAATTGATATTGATTCTTTGTCCTGTAGAAGATTGCCTTACGATCATATAAGTATGGACTACCTAAGACCATTCCACATTCACTTAACGACACTACATCACTTGTTACCTCGTCCACATACTTAGATAAAATTGCAAATTTGATTGTGCACTTTTTTGTTATGTGCATTTGATGATGATTGCTTATCCATTTAAGTGTGTAAGGCTTATGATGTACTTGTGTTTTTAACCCCAATTGCTTAACCAATTCTTTTGAGATTAGATTAGCTTGAGATACATTGTCGATTAATGTGTCTATCTTAGTGTGTCGCATGATATTCCTTATATGAAGCAAGTTACTTCTACAATCAATGCCTTCACCAATTTTACCTGTCATACCAACCAATGAGACCTTTGATTCATCACCTGAATCTGATCCCAAGTCTGTGGGTCTTGTTGTTGTTGCAACTGTTTTCCTTCCCTTCTTTTCCTCAAACCACTTTGGCCTCTTCTCGGGATGCAACTACCAACAACGGTCATCATCATGCCCATATTTCTTGCAATGCTTGCAAGAGGGCCTCTCTTCCTTTCTCGCCACTGCATTTGCCTTTTTTCCATGCCATTTTCTCTTATCCTCTTTCCTTGAAGAAGATTCCCCTGATACACCTTCTTTCCCTTATTCAATATACGTAGCTTGAACAGAAACCTCATCAAGGTTAGTGGGTCCAAACATGAATACAATATTTCTAATATGTGGAGGTAAACCTCCTATATACTTCATAAGGGTTTCCTGTGTATGTAAAGGGATATATAACATCAATGCCATTTTTCAAAAGCCATCTGTATATTCTTGCACTGTTTGTCCTTTTCTTAGTTTTAAAGATTTCCATTCAATCAATGCTTTTTCTTTATAACCCAAAGGATAGAATTGTTTCCTAAGTGCATAAATGAAACTTTTCCATGATGGAAATACATTACCCACTTGTTGCATTCCATTTTGCAACTTGCTTTTCCACCATATAAGGGTTGTACCTGCAAGTCTCAAAAATGCCAACTTGATTTGTGTGCCCTCATCCTTGATTTGTTGCACACTGCAGTAAACCTCCATCTGCCTGACCCAGTCTTCAACTCTCTGCATTAACTTCACCATCATATATGGGAAACTCAAATTTAACATCAAGTTTTAATAATGGCATTTCATTCTTATGTTTATGAACATGTTTCTTTGCATTGGATTTAGAACATGAACTTGAAGAAGAAGGAGAAGAAGGAGGTGATGATGGAGGTGAAGGAGGAATATAAGGAGGATCCTCTTCCTTTTCATTTTTTCCCTTTGAAGATTCACCCAAAACTGGTCTCTTTCATTCCAAGTAATCCTCGTACAAAACTTTCATCATCTCTGACATAGAAAAGAAAGTTTTTCGAAATTCTTTCTCATCCTAAGAAAGACCCTCTTCCGATGCCATCTTCTCACTATGAGAAACTCTCTTTCTCAATCCAATTAATGGTTTCTCTTCAACAAGCTCTCCTTCACCACACTGTAGCTTTTCCCTGGTTAACATGCAAAACTCAAATCCAAATATCAACTAGCTCTGATGCCACTTTATCCAAAAATGATCTTTTAAATGACTGTGGTTGAGTTATTATGCATGTGTTTTATTAACCATTTAGGAAGTTGAATGAAAGAGGATGAATTTAATGAAGAAACATAGCTACCATAAGACAATATACAGATTTGAATATAAGCATGAATAAAAACAAACCATAACAAGAGAAGTGATAACGGAGTTCGGCACAAAATTTCCTACGTCTCCGGGCCTTTGTCTTAGTGGGAGAGGCTTCTTTATTAATTCTTCAATGCTTGAAAAATACAAAAAGAAAGTACATCAAATGGACTCCATTATGATATCTCTGTGTTCTTCTCAGCCTCAGAAATCCAATGCAACTGACGACACTGAAAAAGGCTGAGTATAGCCTCTGGAAATGGCCTCCAAAGTTCCGCTCCTCAATAGCTCCCCTGCATAAAAATGGCTTTGGATTTTCTTTGCTTCAGCATAACTCTTCTCTTACTATTCTTCCATGGCCTCAAACAGGCCTGGTTTATATAGATCTGAAGTTGGTTATCCTTCCCCGACTTCTTGTTAGAATATAATGGATGTGCTCATTTTACAATTAACAATACCCTTGTCACCCAACCATAGGCCAAAGCCACCCTCCGAGCACCTTAACCTTGACAGAGAATCATTCTGGAAGAAAACCCTAGGCTAGATATCCAAACAAAGGGTAGCGCACCTTTCCCCAAGGATATTGCACTGACAAGAGTTGATCAGATAGTCCAAACCCTAGCCAAGACATAGTCCAAGCCAAATGTGATCTGCTACCTGTAGAAACTGCAATGGCAACTCTACTCAAACCTACACACAAGACTGGGCACTGCAATTCTGAGACTGCCTGCCAGAATGAGAACTGGCCTCCTGTATTTATACTAATTCTGGCTAACTTCCAAGGCCGACTTCTCATTCTGGGTATCTATTTGTTAAGTATATAATATTATTTATGGTCAACTACCTCACTTGGAGGCTAATAACCTAATATAAATTATCTTCTTGAGCCGAAAAGTCTTCTAGGGTTATTAGCCAACTCATTAGCGTTTATTCTTGCTTCCTGGAGTATTCTATCCTTGTCAGGTTTACATGTGGAAGTAAATACCTCCCGCAGCTACCATAATATCAACACTCCCTCCTAGCTAGGGAGGTATTACAGGTAATGGTCTTTGAGCTCAAAACATACCATTCACACGGTAGCATCAACATAGTTATATAGACTAGATCATGGCTAGATCATGAGCACCATCATCATCATCAGCTGCATCATCACTTGAAACCATACTCTATCTGAGTAATCAGACATGATGCTCACTCCACAGAGTGATACAGGAGCCATTCTTCTAATCTAGAAGAGTAAATGTTCTGAACCCTTTTCCATCTAGGAAATCTCTGTTCTTTAATCATTCATCTGGCTGATAATCATTTACCAAACTACTAATAGTCTTCAAGGTAATCAGAACAAATATAGAACACAATTGTGTCTATCCATAGTAGTACATAACTACAATCTAGTGGTACACTACCACACCAAGTAGCAAACAAGTACAGTAACGTATAGTCAAGAACAATGGAACACATCCACCATAGTAGTATGCATCTACTGTCATACAGTATTCATAACAATCATCTGATGTCAACCTGCACAAAAACAATGTTATGATATAAAGTGAATCATCTGGGCTAATCTTTCACTCACATCTGTGAGATCTGAAAGAATATCTTCCCTCAAAAAGGTAAAACAACAATGATGAGTTGTCTGGACTATTCTTCTCAAGCAAGGAAGAATAACTTTCCTGTTTTCTGAACCTGGACCATTCCCCACCCTGGGCCATTCTTCCTACACTAATCAAAGTGCACCCTGGAGAGAATGTATAAACCCTAAGGAATGTTTGTCCCTGATTGCTGAGCCTGGACCATTCCCCACCCTGGACCATTCCTCCTACAATAATCAAAGTGCACCCTAGAGAGAATGTATAAACCCTAAGGAATGATTGTCCAGACCATTTCCTCTATTAACCATAAGAGGAAAATACTATCCTGTATCAACCTCCAAAATAGACCATTCCTCATGTTAACCACAGTGAGAAATCGTTGTCCGTCGAGGCGGGCTAGTCTTCTTGAGTAACCCTCAAGAAGAGAGACTGCCCTAGACCAATCCCCATGTAAACCACAATGGGAATTCACTATCATTGATACATCAACAATCTAGACCATTTCCCATGTTAACCACAATGGGAAATCCCTGTCCGTCAGAATTCTCAATCCACTTTTCGAATTGGAAAGGAAATTGCTCATCCTGGACCATTTTTTGAACTAAAAAATGACTGTCCATAAATCAATACATATCAGTGCTCCCGCCCAACCTGGAAGTCATCTCCACGAGCTCCAGCTTGAGTACACAAACTCTTTCATCTTGGATAGAATCTTTACCAAGATGTTTATTTATCTGCTCATCTGTGGAGATATGTAATGGAGAACCTCTTTCTCCTTTTTGAACTTCATCACAAATAATGTAATGCTTTGATTTCAAATGTACTTCATTCTGGAGCATTGGTTTTCTCTAAAGGCTTCATGGAGCTTTGATCAATAGAGTATATCATAGTTGGAAAACTGGAACATATCCATGTGGTACTTCTTTTTGTCATCATGAGATCTGATCTACTGAGTAATCATCTTGATACAATATCTCTGTTATAGAGAATCTTCACCAGGATTATGTTGTGCATTGGAGGTTCTTCACCAAGTTATCTTCTTCCATCTGTATACAAGGGTCTCTTTCTGGTATGCCTCAAAGTCTTAAGGTTGCTCTTCATATGCTCTTTGTTCAATTTCTCTGGAGAACAGTATTTATATTCATCTTGATGTAGCACTCCAAGCCATGGATGATATAATGACTCATGTAGAGGTATGTCTGGTTTACCAGAATGAGCAATCATCATAGTCTTCTCCATCCATCTGGGAGAACCTCTAGTTCTATATCTTGCAATGCTTTCATTCATTTTTCTTCATCACAACTTTCAGTTCTGCTTGATTTCTTTTATTGAGTTCATATTAGGCTGGCAATCTTGTGATTCTTGATTGATTGTTCTAGATTCTCTTTCTTTCTTTGAATCTTTATGTTCTTCCTCATATTTAGCTTTTGGGTCCATGGAGTATATTCCATTCCCTAAGGATTTCATTTATTTCTTTCATCATAGGATAACGGTTGTGGATGGACAACCAGGGATACTTTAAGGCTTCTCTTCGAAGAAGACTTCTTCTGAGGTTGAACTGGACACGTACTGTCTTTCATGGCTACTACCATGGATATATACTTCATCATCTTCAATGGATCATAGGATTAGCTCCCTCCTAATACTTCCTTCATGTATGAGTGCATATAATCGGCTCCCTCCGTTTTATAGAGTCCATGATTTCGTCTACATCCTTATTGTCTTCTGCAATATATAATTGATTCTCTCTGTCTAACAGAGTCCACACTTTCGTCTTGTTATCTTCTACAAAAATGTTATAAGTCATTCTCTGACTTCTTTCTGTCTTTGCTTCTTCTGAGTCTCTTCATGATTGATTCAACGTATTTTATCCTTTCATGTGTATTATCTAATGATATCAATACTTATCTTGTTGTTCTTCCATAGGTATAGTTCTTCTTGGAATACATTATCTTTCAAGGGATAGATATACAAGATAAAACAAGATATGGACAAGAAATAAGAAGAGTATTGTTACCTTTAGAAGAAGAAGTCTCTTTCATCCTGCTTAGTCTTCTTTGTAGGAATTCATTTTCTTCGGCAATTGATGATTCGTGTTTCCCCTTCCTTTTTCTTTAGCTCGGGACAATGATTCTTGTAGTGACCGTACTTTCGACAATTGACGCATTGTACTTCTGAAATGTCTTTCTCTTGATTTGGATTCCTCCTTGAACCAAACTTCCTTTTGTTCCTGAAGTTCTTGAATCTTGTTGTGAAGGCTTGATCATCATACTTCTTTTGGGGTTTCTCTTTTTCACTGATCCTTGAATCTTCTTGAGCACAGCAAGTCCAAAGATCTTCAAATGTCAGATACTCTTTTCTTGTGTTCATGCTTCCGGCAAATGAATCCCACGTCTTGGGAAGACCATTGACTACTATGTTTACGAACTCCTTCTCTGAGATGATCTCTTCAATAACTTGTAGTTTATCTCTTAACTAATAAATTCTCACAAAGTATGATGTTATGCTGTCATCATCATTCATCTTCATGTCACGGAGCTCATTCTTCAGACTCATTACTTGTCCAATGTTTCTGACTGAGAAGAGTTTTGTTAGGGCATCGTACATCTTCTTCGATGAGTCAAGATGGGAGATGTAGGGTATCAAGTGGTATCAGGTGGTTGGTAATCATTAATGATAGGACCATAAGTAGTTAGGGTTTTACTAGAGAGTCAATATTTCTAGAGGTAGAATATTATGTAATGTAAGTATTTTTAGTGTATTGTAACTTTATCTCATTTGGATGTTGGCTCCTCAAAGAGGCCCATGAACATTATTTTTTTATATATATATATATTTAAATCAATGTAAAGATGTATACTTTGCAAGTTCATTACTCTTGTTTCTCTTACTTTAAGTATTATATTTTATATCTCTTCTAGTATTTCTCATACTTAACTATTTATGTTGATTAAGTACATTACAAGTGGTATTAGAGCTCTTTCTTATGTTGGCACATGCTCAATCTTTGGAAAAAAATTTAGGATAGAGAGGTGTTCCAAGGTCTTTAAATATATAAATTTGTCATTCAATGGGTAAAATTAGGGGCAACAAACATACACACAATGGATACAAATATAGTCAATCACCTGGTTCGATGCCCTTGTACACCTATGTTGGTACCTAGCTTGATGTAAGAGCATCTTGGTCATCCTAGGGATGACACGACGAAGATGGTTGCAAAGTTGTTACAATAATGATTAAGTGTTGTAGGAAATAAATAGTGACAGAATGAGGCCTATAAGAAGTAACAATAGTGTTGCAGATCGAATGGATATTGTAGAGTGTGGAAGTGAAAGAGATAAAGCACTTCTACATGATGGACACGTTTCTACAAAATGAGTAGAAGACAAGTGTGTGGAAGGAAAACTTAAACCATTGTAGAAGGAAAGGATGTGTTGATGAAGATTGTGTTGTTGGTAGAAGCTGGAAGATCCCATGCAAGCGAAGAGTCGTTGAGGAAAGGACAAATCAGAAGATGGAATGTGAAAGGGAATGAGGAGTCCATTGGAGAAACTGAAGCGAAGAGTTTATGAAAGAATAAAACACACCATCGAAGAGATTGCAAGCGAGCTTGCAGAGTCAGAAAGAAGAGCGATTGCGCGAGACAATGAGAGAGAGAAGTAGTTGAGGTTTCCATGTCCTTCATCCTAGAAACCCAATGAATATTGTAAGCTCGTGCAAAGTCATTGAGTGGTTGTAGTTTAATCTATATAAATAAATAAAAAAAATTTGATATTTTATAGATTTAAGGTCTTTTTGTTCATGTGTGTGAATGGAATCATTGAAGCAAAGAGTTTATGAAAGAATAAAACACAACATCGAAGAGATTGAAGCGAGCTTGCAGAGTCGAAAAGAAGAGAGATCGCACAAGATAGTGAGAGAGAGAAGGGGTTGAGGTTTTTATGGCCTTCCTCCTAGAACCCAACGAAGATTGTAATCTCGTGTACGATCATTGAGTGGTTGTATTTTAATCAGTATAAATAAATAGTAATAAAAGGTTTTGATATTTCACAAATTTAACCTTTCTGTTCACGTGTGAGAATGGAATCATGTATGATTTTATTTGTTGTGTTAATGGCATGACTATGTACAATTTAAATTTCATTTCTTGAATGAGTAGATTCCAGTAGAGAATAGTTCCATATGATTTTACTGTGAAGGTGGCATGGGTATTTAGATGACCATGCTTGACTTGTGATCCTCTACACGTGGATGTGAGTCGGCAAGAAACCGTTTAATGGAATGATGGTTCCATGTAACTAGGGTTAATGCATAACTTGATACGCTATGAGAGGTGAAGGTATTTGCATGAATGCAGAAATGTTGTGGGTGCAATATTTTAATTACTGTTGATTGACATTGGCAAGGATGAGCGTTCTGGTTCTATGACCATTAAGAGTTCTTGTATGAGTACAAAATTTTGTTTGTATTCCATATATTTTAGAGGCTTTCATATGAGGATGTTCCCTGGTTCATAAGTTGACCATTGAATCAGGATTGTGTGGAACAATCGAAGGGGATGTCACATTGAAGGTAGTACAAAGGGTAATAAATAGAGGTTGTTGTGGAATGTATGATATCGATGTGATTTTATGTTGCATCAAATGCACATAGTAGCATAAGATGTGTTGCATCATCGACGTGTTGCAATAGAAGGCACATTGAAAAGGATGTGTGTTGCAGTGGGAGGCTGCAACATGAAGCATGTTGCAACATGAGGCTATAATAGTAGGCATGTTGCAGTAGAGATGTGTCACAACAAATATGTGTTGCGACAGATGATCCGAAATTGATTTTTTAAATGACTGTGGTTGATTTATTATGCATGTGTTTTATTAACCATTTAGGAAGCTGAATGAAAAAGGATGAATTTAATGAAGAAACATAGCAGCCATAAGACAATATACAGATCTGAATATAATCATGAAGAACAAAAAACCATAACAAGAGAAGTGATAATGGAGTTCGGCACAAAATTGCCTACATCTCTGGGCCTTTGTCTTAGTGGGGGAGGCTTCTTTAGTAATTATTAAAATCTTGCAAAGTATAGAAAAAGTACATCAAATGGACTCCATTATGATCTCATTGTGTTCTTCTCGAACTTAGAAATCCAATGCAACTGACGACACTGAAAAAGGTTGAGTATAGCCTCCAAAAATGGCCTCCAAAGTTCCGCTCCTCAACAACTCCCCTGCATAAAAATGGCTTTGGCTTTGATTTGCTTCAGCATAAATCTTCTTTGACTGTTCTTCCATGGCCTCAAACAAGCCTAGTTTATATAGATCTGAAGTTGGTTATCATTCCCCAACTTCCTCCCTAAATCTAGCCTAAAAAAGAGCCCAATATCCCCCAATAATGGACAAAATCAACTATTATAGGCCAAAATCCATTAAAAAAATCCAAAACTATAATATAAAACCCACTTTATGTTTAATATAGGGCTTAAGCCCCCCACAATGGATGCGCGCCCCCAATTCTCGGTCACATGGCACTTAGGTGGCCAAGCGTCGGCCCAAAGGGTTGTGCACTGGCCCCTTAGCCCGAAACAATAGGGTCATGTGGTGGTTTTTAATATGACCGCGCCCCATAAAACCTGTGCTAACACATATCATATAGCCCTGGTCACGTGGCATACGCCCAGAATCTGGGGGTTGGTGCTAAATCCACGTTGGTGGTTAACTTATGGCCCCCACGCCCTTAATTGTGGTCATATAATACAATGCAATCGTGGGTTGGGGCTTAGCCCCAACCCCAGCCCCTTTCTACCCCATAATACAATACATAAACCTTAATTATATTTAATGTGGTTTTATATAACAAGAAGCAATGTGGCGCGTTGGTGTTTGGTCGTTTCCCAAAGCATTGCGCTTGATCATAAGTCATGGGGTCGAACCCCATGAGGTCCAATACAATTTTTCCCATTCAACTAGTGATGGGGTGCCACGTGGAAAACCACGTCCGGGCCATGTGGCACCCTTTTATTGGTCCTCCACAATGCCATGTGGCACCCTTTTATTGGTCCTCCACGATGCCACGTGTCACCTTTTTATTGGTCCTCCATGATGCCATGTGTCAACATGCTATTGGTCCCTGTCATTGTCCAGTCACCCCATTGTTGTGTTGCCACATGTCACTATGCTACATCAGCACGCTGACGTCAGCATTGACTTTTTTTTTCCAGTTTGATTGTTGACGTTTTAGCTTTTTGGGAAAGCAATCAGAGTGTGATAACTCTCACATACGATGTCTGTTTGAGGAAGTAAATATATTGACGAAATCAGTGCGACGAGCCGGTCGTAATGGAATTAGTTTCGTCTGATTCTAAGAAATTTCATTTTTTAGCCTTTTTTGGACCTGGGAAGCCTCCTGGATCTGATTCTGGATCACACCTCCCCAATAAGAACCTTTTGGTCCCCAAAAGGTTACTAACCGGTCAACAAGCTTAAGAGAGGCCACACGACTTGTCCTTTGTCTCTGAACTATTTCCTGTGCAACTGTCTCATCAAGATCGTCTGTAACACAATCATGACAACTGACAACATATTGTTAGCCATTTGAACCCTTTCACATTTCACTGAATCCACTATCATCCATGTAGACAACATTACCAATGATAGTATCAAAAACATGACTGCAAATGAGTTGATATACTTGTAATATTTGCACGACACGAGCTTATCTTGAAGCAAATTGTGATTGATTTTCCATTCAACAATCATTTCATGTTCTTTCTTAATATCGATTACTTCATTTGAAACAATTATTGGTTTTTAGCTTGCTTGCATTTCCTTCTTTAATTGTTCCATTGTTTGAAGTGTTTTATTTTCCTTAACATGATGAGAATGAACCACATAATCTTGACCTACTTTGGTTAATTGATATTGATTCTTTGTCCCGTAGAAGATTGCCTTACGATCATATAAGTATGGACTACCTAAGACCATTCCACATTCACTTAACGACACTACATCACATGTTACCTTGTCCACATACTTAGATAAAATTGCAAATTTGATTGTGCACTTTTTTGTTATGTGTATTTGATGATGATTGCTTATCCATTTAAGTGTGTAAGGCTTATGATGTACTTGTGTTTTTAACCCCAATTTCTTAACCAATTCTTTTGAGATTAGATTAGCTTGAGATACACTGTCTATTAATGTGTCTATCCTAGTGTGTCGCATGATAGTCCTTATATGAAACAAGTTACTTCTGCAATCAATGCCTTCACCAATTTTACCTATCATACCAACCAATGAGACCTTTGATTCATCACCTGAATCTGATCCCAAGTCTATGGGTCTTGTTGTCACTGCAACTGTTTGCCTTCCCTTCTTTTCCTTGAACCACTTTGGCCTCTTCTCGGGATGCAACTGCCAACAATGGTCCTCATCATGCCCATATTTCTTGCAATGCTTGCAAGAGTGCCTCTCTTCCTTTCTCGCCACTGCATTTGCCTTTTTTCCATGCCATTTCCTCTTATCCTCTTTCCTTGAAGAAGATTCTGATGATACATATTCTTTCCCTGCTTCAATATACATAGCTTGAATAGAAACCTCATCAAGGTTAGTGGGTCCAAACATGAATACAATATTTCTAATATGTGGACGTAAACCTCCTATATACTTCATAAGGGTTTCCTATGTATGTAAAGGGATATATAACATCAATGCCATTTTTCAAAAGCCATCTGTATACTCTTGCACTGTTTGTCCTTTTCTTAGTTTTAAATATTTCCATTCAATTAATGCTTTTTCTTTATAACTCAAAGGATAGAATTGTTTCCTAAGTGAAGAAATGAAACTTTTCCATGATGGAAATACATTACCCACTTGTTGCGTTCCATTTTGCAACTTGCTTTGCCACCATATGAGAGTTGTACCTGCAAGTCTCAAAGATGCCAACTTGATTTGTGTGGCCTCATCCTTGATCTGCTGCACACTGCAGTAAACCTCCATCTGCCTGACCCAATTTTCAAGTCTCTCTGCATTAACTTCACCATCATATATGGGAAACTCAAATTTAACATCAAGTTTTAATAATGGTATTTCATTCTTATGTTTATGAACATGTTTCTTTGCATTGGATTTAGAAAATGAACTTGAGGAAGAAGGAGAAGAAGGAGGTGATGATGGAGGTGAAGGAGGAATATGAGGAGGATCCTCTTCCTCTTCATTTTTTTCCTTTGAAGATTCACCCAAAACTGGTCTCTTTCGTTCCAGGTAATCCTCGTACAAAACTTTCATCATCTCTGACATAGCAAAGAAAATTTTTTGAAATTCTTTCTCATCCTGAGAAAGACCCTCTTCCGATGCCATCTTCTCACTATGAGAAACTCTCTTTCTCAATCCAATTAATGGATTCTCTTCAACAAGCTCTCCTTCACCACAATGTAGCTTTTCCCTGGTTAACATGTGTTGACGGGCGAATTTGACCATCCATCAACTGGGAGAGTGGAACCGGTCCGGGGTTGTCTAATAACCCAAGCCATTTGGGATGAACCACCCTGACGGGTTTAGCAGCTCCATTAGCCGATCTAATCCTACAAAAACAAAAAAAGAAAAACTACTCTAAAATAACTAATCTAACTAAAAGCAACTATTAAAACAAACTAAAACAAATCTAACTATTCTATATACAATCTACTATCTAATACTATGCTAACTCTAAGAAATTAAATATCTAACTACTAACAGAAATAAATCTTATTCACAAAATGTACAATAATTACAATATACAGATTTGAATAAAACCTGAAAATCATTTGAATTATGTCCTAAGACAGCGAGAGCTATTGTTTTTTTATTTTATAATTTTATGAAAAGAAATAAAACAAAAACTAACTAAACTAAACAACTAAAATACTAACTCTAACTACCAATCTAAACTACACATGTATCTAACTAAACTACTTAAATTATACTAACAAATAAACTATTAAATACTAAAAAGACAAAACTGACCTGAAGGAATGCTCCAGGTTTGTCTTGTGTGTAATGATTGTCTTAGCTGATCGGAGGGAGGAAACCCGCACCAAATTATCCAGGAGATCCTCGTAAACGGAAAGCTGTGGTGCTCTTTAAATATGATTACAGGACAAACAAAACATAAAAATTACAACAATTTTATAATTTATAAATCTTCACAGTTAGATAAAGTTGTATGCAAAGATCTATACAAAGTGATTCAATTAACGAAGAAGAGAAATCTGTGATTCATTAACTGAAACAAAGTAATCGTTGTACTTTTAAAATTATGAAAGAAATCAGATATGGATAACACATTAATCAAATCATATCATTCCGCAATAGATTATGATAGTTAAAGTAGTCTATAATCAACTGCAAACTGACATGCATAAACTTGAAACAAAAGATTGATATTATGAAAGCGAAAGTTGTAACAAAACATCAACTTTTGTCTCAGTCTGTATTAGAAATCCATAGCATGGTTCTCCCACAAGTGAGGATGCCGCTTATTACAAAAAATAATAAGTATTTAAAGACCTTCCACAGGGTAAAACATCCCTGTGGAAGTTATCAAAACTGTTTACAGAAAATCTGGGAAAATATCCCAAGTCTCTATCTCTAAAACTAGGAACCTAAAATAAAACTGTATCACACAAATATCTCCTAGAATGTCACAGCATGCCCAATGAAATTTGAATGTACCTGAAAGAGGTCAAAAAAGAACAAGTTAGGAAGATATTTTGCTAAGAAAATTGATAAAATATCTAATTCTAAAGACTAGCTACAGAATCTTGCGATTGTGTAGCTGGTCTAAATCCAACACAGAATCGTATTAAAAATCAATTCAAATTTTACAAAATACATTCAAACTATTAAAAGATATTTGATTACTAAAAGCCTCATTCAAATCGACGCTTGTATGCAAATTGAACAAACTAAATCAAATGATGACAAAGATAGATACACTCTGTTTTGACCAATTCGGGTAAACAACATCGTATTGAATAACCGACAGCAGTGAAATTGATTCATGGACGAATTGAAATCAATACAAAAATTGCTTCATCTACCCACAGATCACTTCGAATCCAAACCGAATCAACTAGATCATTTTCAAAATTGATCGCACCATATTTAACATAAACAAACAATTCATGCTATTAGCGAATCAAAACTGGTATGTAATTATCACAAATGAAATCATCGTGGAATTAGTCGGTTGATAACAAGATCTGGAGGACTTCGTTTAATCGTTCGTTATCACCAATTGGGGGCGAACACAATCAATTTACAGTCCACGAAATCATTACTTGAATTCATTTCAAAACAAACTATTAACCGAATTTTCTCACACGAATTCGACAGAGATAACATAAGTCGATTTGGGTTAACAAACTCGTTTTGAAAATTAAAATCAATAGAGCAGCATCAAGTCTATTTTCGATGCGAATTCAACTCATAAAAGCAATCCACTCAAAATAAGAGTGAATCGAATAGTTGGAGTTTGACATAGTCGTTGTGAATCAACACAGTTCCATGATTTGGGCGCAGAGATCTTTCGCACGGGTCAGATATAATCCAAATCCAAATGAAAATGTTGACAAAACAGAGTCATTTTTCCAATTTAACAGGCTACATCGTATTTATCAAGCCGATTCAATCTTATGAAATTGTTTCAACAATCAAATCACAATAACTAAATCAGAGCTGTTGATATCCAACCACAACGAAATCATACCAAATCAAAACATAGTCGTGCTCTAATTTCAATATAAAAACTTCCTGTTCAGGTTGGATACAAATGAAACCCAATCGAAAGCAAACACCATTGATTTTGTTAACTCAAAACAACAGACAAACGAATCAAACCCAGTGAAAACCAATTAATTGCTAAACTGAGCACGATCGAATCGTATAACAAAATCATAACCATATTCGATTTTATAACCGTTTTCATAATCAAACCATGTCAAAGTCATTTTGAATAATAAACAGACTTATCAAAACTCAGAAACCAATTCACTATATTAATCCAAGCAATCGATAAAACGAAATTGATATCAAAATTCATACCTGGATGATGAGAAGACAATTTGGTCATAACATTTTGGAATTGACGATGGCTGTAGCCGATTCGACATTCCTAAAAATGATGGAACCAGTGGTTTTCTTCTTCTTATCATTAGCTTGAAGCTTATCCCTTTCACTAGTCAACACTGTAACTTGGTTTTCCAACGCTTTGATTTTCGATTGAAGTAAGGGAACGTCTGTATAGTATCGTTCCAACCACACATCACACTGGTTGCATGATGACTGCCTGACAGTCAAGGGTTTGGGAGAATCACCGAGGGTTTCTTTAGGTAGATTGATCCCTGGATAACTGGGATTATTCCTTAGGCGCGGGGGAAAATTAGAAACGAAATCATAGAGTGGCTCGGGGCACAAACCTTGAGAGTAAGGGTACTCACTAGCTAGGAAGCATTCGATGTCAGAGTCCGAGTCTTCACTGAGGACTATGGGTTTCTGCTCAACATTAGGTTTAGGTTTATTCCTATCCAATATCAAGATAAGTCAAGCATTCTTTTTACCTTTGTCGTCGACAGTAGGGTTTCCCTTGACCTTTTTGCTCACAGGATTTTTAACAGTCTCTGTCTTCTCTATTGCGATGTTGGGTAGATTGATATCAGGGTTGGTCGAGGGTTTAGGAGAGGGTAGAAGGGCATGGAAAGGCACGAGTGGCCCGACCTTAGTCACACTAACCATGGGCTTGTCAATTTGGACATGCTCTATATCAGCAAAACCATTCTGAGAGATAAAAGCTTGCCAACTATCACCGTGGAGATTCAAGTGATGAACAACGATGAGTCTGATTAGGCCATGGTGGAACAAGCTACTATCGACCTTTTCTCTTTTAAACCTCTTAGCCATTTTATAAAGACTTCTCTGGAAATAAAAGGGCATATTCAATGGATAACCCATAAAATTCATTAACAGTCGAAGGTGATAAAGAAAAACCAATCCATAACGACCCTCATAGGTCACGAATTGTTTAACCACCATCAAAAGATCATGCCATCTTGGTTTAAGCGTGGAAATCGGCATACCTCTGTCACAGGATGTAACCTTTCATGAGACAAACAACAAAGTCCATGGCACCTCCTCCAGTTTAGAGTTTTTAAACCATTGCTGGCCCATGGACGCTAACCTTGTGGCAGAGCTAATGAACTCCTCATTCATCTCAAGTTGAATGTCGCCTACCTTGGCTCTACAGCCATCAAAAGTCAGGGCAAACTATTGTGCAACAAATAGATTAAAACCCTCAAACCGATGTACAAACATGAGCCAACCACTATCCTCTAAGTCTTTCTGAGCATTGTCGAACAGTAGTAAGGCTTGACTACCATTCGACTCAATTTGCACCACTGGTGCCATAAACAGGGTTCACGGTAAGTGATGTGAATGAGCCAGGGTTTGAAATGCAACACACACATGAGCAAAATGCTCGAGGGATTACCGATGCTAGCAGAGGTGAAACAGTGATAAGGGGAGGCATTAATGACATCGTGCGAAGGTGGTGGAGCTATTTGCTGGCCATGCAGAATAGTCATTACCAATGGTACAACCGTCGGTGCTTTCAACTATTCAAATCTCAACGCATAAATGTTACAACTATGCCATTTCAATCAATCAAAACCTTTGGTAAGTGGATAAACCATTCGCGCAAGCAATAGCTATAGTCTCAAACAAATAAATTGAAATCAATACCAATTTTTTGACTATGTGACATGCGTTATATAGAACAATTCATACCAAGAGTTTAACCAATGTGCCAATGCATTTTATGTATACCAATGTGCCAAGTGGATTGATCAAATAACATGTAAACACAATCCCCAATGTATCACAAACTCAATGAAACAAAATCACACAATCAATCCAAGAATGTCAAATGAGTACAGATCCAAAGGTCTTGCCAACTGTATAATGCTAAGTGAAATGTAAGCGCAATAGGCATATCGACAAGAATGATAACGACAATTTAATGCGACTTCGTAAGACCAAGTTTTCACACTTACAGTCGTGAAAATGAAAACGAAGTCAAGTGTGCAAATATCGCAAAAATAAAAGTGTCGTTTATTTGAGAATTGCGACGAAAAATTAAGGTTTGCAAAATACTGGTGTAGGCAGCTTATAAGACAGTGGAAAAATGTGAATTGGATGCCAACAATGGGGACACACTGGTAGAAGCAGTTATCTCTACCAAAAGAACAAATTCAGATTAGGACAGCAAAGATAATTCCAACTCAAAAACAATAATCATAAATCGTATAAACATCATCATTAACCAACTATCCCAGCAGTGTTTTAAAAGATGAAAACAGATAACAGTCTTAAGACCAGCGAGTCACGATATTAAAGATAAAATCTCCACTACTGTTGGCAGTGCCACTACTGCCAGCAGGCGTCCATAGCCTCGACAGGGTTGCCATTTAACCCACTCTAACATCTGTATCCTGCCAAGAATTTCTAGATCAGAATAAAGGACATTAAGAGGTTTCTTATTTGCAAATTTTCATGTACCCGACATTGCTTTGCTGCCAACGGGCCTGTTCAGTACCCCAGCGAAGTTGTCTTGGCGCCATGCATGCATTTACCCACTGCCAGCAGACCTGTTCAGCATCCTGGCGGGTTTACAAGCATTTCCCACAGCTCTATTAATAATTTGTTTTGTTTTTTTTTTCTTCAAAGATATATAGTTTGAGCGAGGTGACGCTGAAAATCATGATATTTTAACATATTTTTTTCAGACCTCATTAGAATTTTTTAGAACTGTCCTTTATTAAGATCTAGAGATGTTTCATTTACAAAAACAACTTCCTAAGGCAGGGAGACATCTTCTGAGTCATTCCCTTAAGGAAAAGGGACAGCGTAAAAAGATAATAGATGATCATGACAAGCTTTACTCAGAGATCAAAATCAGTCAACTTCTTTCAAACAACAGACTTTTTGCCAATCACAGATATAACTTTCAGAAATATACAATTGATGTTTATACACTTTTCTTAGCAGTTATTTCAGCGAAGGAATTTTCTATTTTCTTTATCATGAATAGCTCAGTATACAGGTATGTGTATTTCCAAAACACAAACTGATAAACTCAAAGGGGAAATCAAAAACAAAAAGCAAACGAAAAAGAAAACAGAAGCAAAATATGTACATAGTATACAAGGGTTGTCATCAAGCAAAGTATATTTTCAGGGCTTGGCCATTCACCGGATAAGTGGCAGGCTGCCCTTCAAGATTTTGCAATCGAAAAGAACTGGGACCTAACTTTGCAGCAATTAAAAATGGTCCAAGCCATAAGTTTTGAAATTTAGTGTGTTCTCCCTTTCCCTCATGCGGTTTGTCCCATTTCAATACGAGATCACCTACTTCGAAATTCCTATCAGAAGTAGAATTAGAATCGAACCAGATTTTAACCAAGTGTTGATGTTGATCTAACTTACGTTTGGCTTGGGCTCTTACCTCTTCTAGCTTCATCAAAGCGTTAATTCGGTTTTCCAAAGGGGGACAATCTTCTTCTTGGATTTTCTGTGACAACTGAAGTGAAGGAAGAAGAATGTGAGGTGGAAGAATTGCTTCTCTGCCATAAATGAGAAAAAAGGGGGAGTTACCTACAGCAGCTTTTGGCGTCACCCTATCATCCCACAACGCGTTCAATAGTGCATTGTGCCAATTTTTGTGATTTTCAACCACCGTTCTCTTGACGATTTTAATCAAGTTCTTGTTTGTTGATTCTGCCAATCCGTTGCCCTGGGGGTAATATATAGCAGAATACTTTAGTTGATTCCTTCTTCCAAAATGAACTCGCTCATCTCAAGAGAGGAAAAGTAAGAAGTGTTGTCGAATACTAAACAGTCAGGGATACCAAAACGAGTGATAATATTCGAATTTAGAAAGGCAATTACCTGACTGGTGTTGACGGTTCTTAACGCAATAGCTTTAGACCACAGGTTAAAGTAATCTGTGGCTATCATAATAAACTTGTGTTGTTGTGAGGATGGGGGGTTGATTGGACCTATGATATCAAGGCCCCACTGCTGAAAAGGAGAGTTTACTGAAACGGGCTGCAAAGGAAAGGCTGGTTTTTGTAACCGCCCTGATGCTTTCTGACAAATGGTACATTTATGACACAAGGCATGGGCATCTATAAAAAGTGTAGGCCAGTAATAATCGGCTCTTAAAACCTTATGAGTAGTGGTGTCACCACCAAAATGACCACCAGCTTCTCCTGCATGCAACTCTAGCAAGACTTTTTCTGCTTCGTCTTTTTCAAGACAGCGCATCAGTGCGCCATCGAAACTTTGACGAAACAGGATACCATTAACCAGATGAAAGGAGGCAGACTTTAATCTCAACGCTCGTCTTTTAGGGGGATCCAGGTGACGGGGTTTTGATCCATGTTCAAGACAAAATCTTATATCGTCATACCAAGGACTGACAGGGTTTTGTGCGTAACAGATTAGATTTTGATCGTGTTGTCCTAGGTTTGACGTATCGCTTTCTTCTTGCTGTCCCGCTGCTGAATCAACAACTAACTTGCATAACCCTTGGCCTCTCACTATCTGAGCTGGGGTGATTTCTAAGTCATACTCCTGCAAGGATATGACCCAGTTAGCCCTCTTTTCACCTAGTTCCTTCTGCACTAACAGGTTCCTGACGGTTGGGTAAGGGACAATGACTTTCATCCTAGACTTCAAAAGATAGGACCGGAAGTGCTTGACTGCTTTGAAAACAGCGTAAGCTTGCCGATCTACCGCTGGGTAATTAAGTTCAACGCCTTTGAAAGCAGAGCTCATAAAGGCAATGGGTACTTCATTGTTTTCGGCATTCTTTTGGGTTAAGATGGCGGCATAGGAATGGTCAGAAGCAAAAGTATAGAGTGTAAAGTCTTGTGAAAAATCAGGGCTCATGAGAGATGGAGTGTCTATTATGGCCTTATTTATTGCATTAAAAGCTTGATTTTATAGGGGTCCCCAGTGATATTGGGTGTCTTTCTTAATCAAATTCTGTAAAGGCCTGACCATTTCAGAGAAACTGGGGACAAATCTTCTCACAAAGTTAATCTGGCCTAAGAAAGACTGCATAGATTTTTTGGATGTCGGAGGGGGAAGTTTTGCGATGACCTGAGTCCTTTCGGGGTCGATAATAATTCCCTCTCTTGACACAATAAATCCTAAGAGTTTACCCTGTTCTACTGCAAAAATGGATTTTTTAGGATTCAAAGAGATGTTATATTTATGACATCGCAGTAGAACGGCTCGTAAGTGAGCTAGATGATCATTTTTGTTTTTAGAAAATATAGTCACATCATCTAAGTAAACTACAACGGACCGATTGATTAAGCCTCGGAAAGCGATGTCCATCGCTCTTTGGAAAGTGGCACCACCATTAATCAATCCAAAGGGCATTTTTCGATAAGCATAAGTGCCCCACGGGGTACGGAAGGTAGTTTTAAGTTGGTATGGTGGAGACATCAGGACTTGGTTGTACCCCGAGAAACCATCCAGTAAGGATAGCCTCTCAGAACCAGATACCTGTTGAAGGATCTGTTCCATGGATGGGACAGGATAGTTGTCTTTATCATACGCTCTATTAAGGTTTCGGAAATCGACGCAAAGTCGGATTTCCCCACTTTTCTTCTGTACTGGGACAAGGTTAGAAACCCATTGAGTGTGCCTAACATGAAAAATTATCTTAGCATTTAGGAGTTTATTCAATTCTTTTTGAATGGTCGATTCGAGCTTTGGGTGCATTTTTCTCAGTTTTTGTTGAAAGGGTAAGGTTTGGGGCTTCATAGGAATAACATGATGTATGATGTTAGGGTTGAAAGTTTTAAGGTCATCATACGTCCATGCAAAGACATCTTTAAATTCTTTGAACAATTTAATAAATGCAACTTTTTCTTGTTCAGAACATCCTACCCCTAGATTAATGCACTGCGGATTGTCCTTAGTTCCTAAGTTTACTTTTTCATAAGATAATGAGGAACTATTGGTTTTACAGTTGACCGTCTTTTTAAATTTATCTTGAAGATCATAAAACTTCTCTAATCTAATTATGGATTTAGGGATCGAGTTTACCATATCCGATGAAGATTCGGGAGTTCTCGGATCTGGTATTACCATGAAATCGCACAAATTGTCGTCCTATGTGTATTCGTCCATCACCGTGCCTTGAAAAGTTTCTTCCATGTGCAGAAAGTTAATAATTTGTTGATCATCGTCAAAGACTCTCCAGTTCGTGATGTTATCGGGCACTGATGGCCAGAATAACAACTCGACGGAGAATGCATCCGCGGACAAGCCTTCTGCAGGAAAGAGTTTAGAAGCTACATTAGCTAATAAATCTGCTTCAGAGTTATTCAATCTAGGAATGGAATTTATATTGAAAGCAGAAAATTTATTCATTAAATTCCATACCTCATATTGGTATGTTTTGAGATGCGGAGACAGAAAGTGGATAGAATCTCTTACCTGTCTAACCACTATTTCAGAGTCGCCAAAGACGGTCAGATTTTGAATGTTCATATCTAAATCTTTTCTGAGACCTTGCAGTAAAGCCTCATATTCTGCAATGTTGTTAGTACATTCCAATTCTAACCTACATGCAATCAATGTTTTATTACCTGCCGGATTGATAATAATGCAGCCTGCGCCAGCTCCTTCTTTGGACTTTGACCCGTCAAAATAAAAAGACCAAATTTGATTTCTATCGGGTACTTGAGACCGTTGTGCAGAAGCTATTGGTTGCACATATGCTACAATCTCGGACTATTGTTCTGGATTGGTGATAGGTGAAGCCTCGGCGATAACATTGTCGAAAAAGGTGTCCATCCCTTGTACTTCGAGTGAATCAGCAGAAGGTGTAAATGGTTCGTTGGGATCGTTCAAGTCTGTGACCGTGAACTTAAGGTAACATTCACTATTTACCTTGATCTTGTTAGGCTTGCCATTCTCTGGAAGCCATAGATGAGACCAATCTATCATGAAATAACCTTGTAGCTGCTCCGACCAGTCCCTGCTTAAAAACATACCATACACTTCTGGAATATCCACAACAATAATATCAATGACTTGATGAACCTTAGGGTTAGACAATTATCTAATAAGCACATTCTTTAGTTCGCCAATAACTTTAACATTTGTCCGATCAAGTTGTATGATTTTTAAAGTAGATGGTTCAACTTTGGCATTAATCTTTTGGCATATAGACCATGGCATCACATTGGATGACGCTCCTGACTCTACCATACAATTGTGCACGTTTCTATTAAAGATTTCGAAAGTTAACAAAAATGGAGGTACATTTTTGCGAGTACTAAGAGTGGTAGCTTGTGTCTTTTTACTCGCAATTTCTAAAGCTACTTTATCTACATTATTTACATTATTTATAGGAAGGCTTCCTTTATCTTGACGATCAGGATTGTTTTTAGTGGAAGTCTTCTGAGGAACTTTGTTCTACACAACCTTGTTACCACTTGAATTACCATTCTTGCCATTCTCTGAGATATTCTGTAACATTTTTTTGAAGTAAAAATGGAAATTTCAATAACTCATAAACAGAAATGTTAGCCCTTAACTTTTTAAGATCTTCAACTACATCATAATCTAAGTTGGGGTTCACATTACTTTGTTTAGTCTCAGCTGATTTAGATTGCTTTGGAGGCAAAGTTGTAGTGTTTTCGGCAAAAGGTTTGTTGGCTGTCTTACTCCTGGTATTATAGGGATGCACTGTCTCGAAGTTAGCTTGAAAGATGCTATCCGAGAAGTGTCCAAAAATGTTTGGAGAAGACTCCTCTTCTTGAACTGTCTCTTGTTCAACTACCTCGTCAGGAATCTCAGGAGGTATCAAGTTATCCTGGGCTTCTAGAATTGTTTGAAGGGCACATTGCAGACTTTCTAGATTAAGGCCTTCGGTGTTTGGATTAGGTCGGTTGGTGGGAAAAGGCTTCCAGAACGGGGGCTTGTAAGGTCCTTTGTTTGAGGAAGCTTCTTCGGTCGTCCTTTTTAAGGCTATAACTTGATTTGACAGTTTTTGTAAAACTTTAGTTAAGTTTTCTAAATCAGATTTTTAAGGTTTTGTTTTACTTTGGGTAGGTCTCAGGAGGATTTCGATCTTCTTTTTGGAAGAAGAACTAGTCTCTGTTTCATTGCTAGAAGAGTCGTTAAGACTAAGTATGTCTTTTTCAATCTGGCTCGCTTCCTCGAAGGCTTCTAACAACGTGGATTTCTTGGATCATTTAACCCAAATAGCTATACTTTGATGCAAAGATTTAGTGTAGTATGCTATTATAAGATTCTCGGCAGACATGGAATCCGCAGGGATTCAGTTTTTAAGCATTAAGAATCTTTGATTGAAGTCTTTAACTTTTTCTTTTGGGTTCATTCTTAAGCTAGAAAGGTCCATGACCAGGACTTCCGGAGGCTTACCATCTCCGAACTTTTCCAAAAAGCATGACTCAAACTTTTCCCAAGACACGATGGTATGGGGTTGTTGGGAAAAGTACCATGTGGATGTGTTTCCCTTGAAAGTATAGGGGAACAACCTACAGACAACGTCTTCATGTTCGACATTGCGGAGTCTTATGGCTAACATAAACTTTTTAATGTGATCTTTAGCGATCTGTTTCGAGTCAGGGTCAAACTTGGGAAGCCTTTTCTCCGGGTGTTTAGGTAAAGGATGTTGAGCTCTAGGTACAGCCACGGCATCCTGGTCAAGCCAAGGTCTAGCAAGGTTGTTATGATTTTCCATTGGTGTAGTGGGTGTGGAAGGCTGAGAATGGGAACTGCCTGCATCAGAGGAATCTCCTCCAGAAGAGGAAGGAGATGATGGAGGTGGTGAAGGAGGTATTCCAGATCCTCCTGCAGCAGGATTTAGGATTGGATCTGTAGGGTTCACAGTGAGGTTAGTGTCACCTAATTGTTCTCTGATATCAGAGAAGTCCAAAGGTTGACCCCACGGACGGTTTGGTTGCCTCAAATGAGCTAATGCACTATGTATTTTTATAAGATATTGATGGACAATCTCTTGTATGTCACCACCTATAGGATTAGGGGTTGTTGGCTCAACTGTGATCTGTGGATCGTCAGTTGATGTGGTTGTTGTTTGAAGGGGAATATTATCGTTTGAATGGCTTCTAGTCACTATAGGTGAGCGATTAGGTGAAGGAGAAGTCTTACGACCGCCTCGTGCCATTAATTAAATCCAGGCCCTCCTTCTAGTGCCATTTGTTGAGGGGCGAAATTGACCGTCCATCAACTGGGAGAGTGGAACCAGTCTGGGGTTGTCTAATAACCCAATCCGTTTGGAATGAACCACCCTGACGGGTTTAGTGGCTCTGTTAGCCGATCTAAGTCCTACAAAAACAAAAAAAGAAAAACTACTCTAAAATAACTAATCTAACTTAAACAACTATTAAAACAAACTAAAACAAATCTAACTATTCTATATACAATCTACTATCTAATACCATGCGAACTCTAAGAAATTAAATATCTAACTACTAACAAAAATAAATCTTATTCACAAAATGTACAATAATTACAATTTACAGATTTGAATAAAACCTGAAAAACTCATTTGAATTCTGTCCTAAGACAGCGAGAGCTATTGTTTTTTGATTTTATAATTTTATGAAAAGAAATAAAACAAAAACTAACTAAACTAAACAACTAAAATACTAACTCTAACTACCAATCTAAACTACACATGTATCTAACTAAACTATTTAAATTATACTAACAAATAAACTATTAAATAATAAAAAGACAAAACTGACCTGAAGGAACGCTCCAAGTTTGTCCTGTGTGTAATGATTGTCTTAGCTGATCGGAGGGAGGAAACCCGCACCGAATTATCCAGAATCTCCTCGTAAACGGAAAGCTGTGGTGCTCTTTAAATATGATTACAGGACAAACAAAACATAAAAATTACAGCAATTTTATAATTTATAAATCTTCACAATTAGATAAATATGTATGCAAAGATCTATACAAAGTGATTCAATTAACGAAGAAGAGAAATCTGTGATTCATTAACTGAAACAAAGTAATCAATGTACTTTTAAAATTATGAAAGAAATCAGATATGGATAACACATTAATCAAATCATATCATCCTGCAATAGATTATGATAGCTAAAGTAGTCTATAATCAACTGCAAACTGACATGCATAAACTCGAAACAAAAGATTGATATTATGAAAGCGAAAGTTGTAACAAAACATCAACTTTCATCTCAGTCTGTATTAGAAATCCATAGTCTGGTTCTCCCACAAGTGAGGATGCCCCTTATTACAAAAAATAATAAGTATTTAAAGACCTTCCACAGGGTAAAACATCCCTGTGGAAGTTATCAAAACTGTTTACAGAAAATCTGGGAAAATATCCCAAGTTTCTATCTCTAAACCTAGGAACCTAAAATAAAACTGTATCACACAAATATCTCCTAGAATGTCACAACATGCCCAATGCAATTCGAATGTACCTGAAAGAGGTCAAAAAAGGACAAGTTAGGAAGATATTTTGCTAAGAAAATTGATAAAATATCTAATTCTAAAGACTAGCTACAAAATCTTGCGATTCTGTAGCTGGTCTAAATCCAACATAGAATCGTATTAAAAATCAATTCAAATTTTAGAAAATACATTCAAACTATTAAAATATATTTGATTGATAAAAGCCTCATTCAAATCGACACTTGTATGCAAATTGAACAAACTAAATCAAATGATGACAGAGATAGATACACTCTGTTTTGACCAATTCGGGTAAACAACATAGTATTGAATAACCGACAGCAGTGAAATCGATTCATGGATGAATTGAAATCAATACAAAAATTGCTTCATCTACCCACAGATCACTTCGAATCCAAACCGAATCAACCGGATCATTTTCAAAATTGATCGCACCATATTTAACATAAACAAACAATTCATGCTATTAGCGAATCAAAATTGGTATGTAATTATCACAAATGAAATCATCATGGAATTAATCGGTTGATAACAGGATCTATAGGACTTCGTTTAATCGTTCGTTATCACCAATTGGGGGTGAACACAATCAATTTACAGTCCACGAAATCATTACTTGAATTCATTTCAAAACAAACTATTAACCGAATTTTCTCACACGAATTCGACAGAGATAACATAAGTCGATTTGGGTTAACAAACTCGTTTTGAAAATTAAAATCAATAGAGCAGCATCAAGTCTATTTTCGATGCAAATCCAACTCATAAAAGCAATCCAATGAAAATAAGAGCGAATCGAACAGTTGGAGTTTGACATAGTCGTTGTGAATCAACACAGTTCCATGATTTGGGCACAGAGATCTTTCGCACAGGTCAGATATAATCCAAATCCAAACGAAAATGTTGACAAAACAGAGTCGTTTTTCCAATTTAACAAGCTACATCGTATTTATCAAGCCGATTCAATCTTATGAAATCGTTTCAACAATCAAATCACAATAACTAAATCAGAGCTGTTGATATCCAACCACAACGAAATCATACCAAATAAAAACATAGTCGTGCTCTTATTTCAGCATAAAAACTTCCTGTTCAGGTTGGATACAAACGAAACCCAATCGAAAGCAAACACCATTGATTTCGTTAACTCAAAACAATAGACAAACGAATCAAACCCAGTGAAAACCAATTAATTGCTAAACTGGGCATGATCGAATCGTATAACAAAATCATAACCATATTTGATTTTATAACCGTTTTGATAATCAAACCATGTCAAAGTCATTTTGAATAATAAACAGACTTATCAAAACTCTGAAACCAATTCACTATATTAATCCAAGCAATCGATAAAACAAAATTGATATCAAAATTCATACCTGGATGATGAGCAGACAACTTGATCATAACATTTTGGAATTGACGACGGTTGTAGCCGATTCGACATTCCTAAAAACGATGGAACCAGCGGTTTTTTTCTTCTTATCATTAGCTCGAAGATTATCCCTTTCACTAGTCAACACTGTAACTTGGTTTTCCAACGCTTTGATTTTTTATTGAAGTAAGGGAACGTCTGTATAGTATCATTCCAACCACACATCACACTGGTTGCATGATGATTGCCCGACAGTGAAGGGTTTGGGAGAATCACCGAGGGTTTCGTTAGGTAGCTTGATTCCTGGATAACTGGGATTATTCCTTAGGCACGTGGGCAAATTAGAAATGAAATCATAGAGTGGCTCGGGGCACAAACCTTGAGAGTAAGGGTACTCACTAGCTAGGAAGCGTTCGATGTCAAAGTTTGAGTCCTCACTGAGGACTATGGGTTTCTTCTCAGCATTAGGTTTAGGTTTATTCCTAGCCAATCTCGAGATAAGTCGAGCATTCTTTTTACCTTTGCCGTCGACAATAGGGTTTCCCTTGACCTTTTTTCTCACAGGCTTTTTAACAGTCTCTGTCTTGTCTATTGCGATGTCGGGTAGATTGATATCAGGGTTGGCCGAGGGTTTAGGAGAGGGTAGAAGGGCATGGAAAGGCACGGGTGGCCCAACCTTAGTCACACTAACCATGGGCTTGTCAATTTGGATAGGCTCTATATCAGCAAAACCATTCCGAGAGATAAAAGCTTGCAAACTATCATCGTGAAGATTCAAGTGATGAACAACGATAAGTCTGATTAGGCCATGGTGGAACAAGCTACTATTAGCCTTTTCTCTTTTAAACCTCTTAGCCATTTTATAAATACTTCGCTGGAAATAAAAAGGCATATTCAATGGATAACCCATAAAATTCATTAACAGTCGAAGGTTATAAAGAAAAACCAGTCCATAACGACCCTCACAGGTCACAAATTGTTTAACCACCATCAAAAGATCATGCCATCTTGGTTTAAGCGTGGAAATCGGCATACCTCTGTCACAGGATGTAACCTTTCGTGAGACGAACAACAACGGCCATAGCACCTCCTCCACTTTAGAGTTTTTAAACCATCATTGGCCCGTGGACGCTAACCTTGTGGCAGATCTAATGAACTCCTCATTCAGCTCAAGATGAATGTCACCTACCTTGGCTCTACAACCATCAAAAGTTAGGGCGAACTGCTGTGCAACAAATAGATTAAAACCCTCAAACCGTTGTACAAATGTGAGCCAACCACTATCCTCTAAGTCTTTCTGAGCGTTGTCGAATAGTAGCAAGGCTTGACTACCGTTCGGCTCAATTCGCACCACTGGTGCCATAAACAGGGTTTGCGATAAGCGATGTGAATGAGCCAGGGTTTGAAACGCAATGCACACAGGAGCAGAATGCTCGAGGGATTACCGATGCTAGCAGAGGTGAAACAGTGATAAGGGGAGGCATTAATGACATCGTGCGAAGGTGGTGGAGCTATTTGCTGGCCATGCAGAATAGTCATTACCAATGGTACAACCGCCGGTGCTTTCAGCTATTCAAATCACAACGCATAAATGTTACAACTATGCCATTTCAATCAATCAAAACCTTTGGTAAGTGGATAAACCATTCACGCAAGCAATAGCTATAGTCTCAAACAAATAAATTGAAGTCAATACCAATGTTTTGACTATGTGACATGCGTTATATAGAACAATTCATACCAAGAGTTTAACCAATGTGCCAATGCATTTTATGTATACCAATGTGCCAAGTGGATTGATCAAATAACATGTAAACACAATCCCCGATGTATCACAAACTCAATGAAACAAAATCACACAATCAATCCAAGAATGTCAAATGAGTACAGATCAAAAGGTCTTGCCAAATGTATAATGCTAAGTGAAATGTAAGCGCAATAGGCATATCGACAAGAATGATAACGACAATTTAATGTGACTTCGTAAGACCAATTCTTCACGCTTGCAGTTGTGAAAACGAAAACGAAGGCAAGTGTGCAAATATCGCAAAAATAAAAGTGTCGTTTATTTGAGAATTGCGACGAAAAATTAAGGTTTGCAAAATATTGGTGTAGGTAGCTTATAAGATAGTGGAAAAATGTGAATTGGTTGCCAACAACATGCAAAACTCAAATCCAAATATAAACTAGCTCTGATACCACTTGATCCAAAATTGATCTTTTAAATGACTGTGGTTGAGTTATTATGTATGTGTTTTATTAACCATTTATGAAGTTGAATGAAAGAGGATGAATTTAATGCAGAAACATAGCATCCATAAGACAATATACAGATCTGAATATAAGCATGAAGAAAAACAAACCATAACAAGAGAAGTGATAACGAAGTTCGGCACAAGATTTCCTACGTCTTTGGGCCTTTATCTCAGTGGGGGAGGCTTCTTTATTAATTCTTCAATGCTTGAAAAATAAAAAAATAAAAGTACATCAAATGGACTCCATTCTGATCTCTCCGTGTTCTTCTCGACCTCAGAAATCCAACGCAACTGGCGACACTGAAAAAGGCTGAGTATAGCCTCCGAAAATGGCCTCCAAAGTTCTGCTCCTCAACAGCTCCCCTACATAAAAATGGCTTTGGATTTGCTTTGCTTCAGCATAACTCTTCTCTGTCTATTCTTCCATGGCCTCAAACAAGCCTGGTTTATATAGATCTGAATTTGGTTATAATTCCCCAACTTCCTCTTAGAATATAATGGATGTGCTCATTTTACCATTGACAATACTCTTGTCACCCAACCATAGGCCGAAGCCACCCTCCGAGCACCTTAACCTTGACAGAGAATCATTATGGAAGAAAACCCTAGGCTAGATAGCCAAACAAAGGGTAGTGCACCTTTCCCCAAGGATAGCACACCGACAAGAGCTGATCAGATAGTCCAAACCCTAGCCAAGAGATAGTCCAAGCCAAACGTGATCTACTAGCTGCAGCAACTGCAATGGCAACTCTCCTCAAACCTACGCACAAGACTGGGCACTGCAATTCTGAGACTGCCTGCCAGAATGAGAACTAGCCTCCTATATTTATACTAATTCTGGCTAACTTTCAGGGCTGAATTCTCATTCTGGGTATCTGTCTGTTTAGTATATAATATTATTTCTAGCCGACTTCCTCTCTTGGAGGCTAATAACCTAATATAAATTATCTTCTTGAGCCGAAAAGTATTCTAGGGTCATTAGCCAACTCATTAGGGTTTATTCTTACTTTTCAGAGTATTCTATCCTTGTCAAGTTTACACGTGGAGGTAAATACCTCCCGCAGCTACCATAATATCAACACTCCCCCCTAGCTAGGGAGGTATTACAGGTAATGGTCTTTGACCACAAAACATACCATTCACACGGTAGCATCAACATAGTTATATAGACTAGATCATGGCTAGATCATGAGCACCATCATCATCATCAGTTGCATCATCTCTCAAAACCATACTCTATCTGAGTAATCAGACATGATGCTCACTCAACAGAGTGATACAGGAGCCATTCTTCTAATCTAGAAGAGTAAATGTTCTGAAACATTTTCCGTCTAGGAAATCTCTGTTCTTTAATCATTCATCTGGCTGATAATCATTTACCAAACTGCTGATAGTCTTCAAGGTAATCAGAACAAAGATAGAACACAACTGTGTCTATCCATAGTAGTACATAACTACAATCCAGTGGTACACTACCACACCAAGTAGCAAACAAGTACTTGATCAGTAACGTATAGTCACGAACAGTAGAACACATCCACCACTGTAGTATGCATCTACTATCATACAGTCTTCATAACAATCATCTAATGTCAACCTGCACAGAAACAATGTTATGATATAAACTGAATCATATGGGCCAATCTTTTACTCACATCTGTGAGATCTGAAAGAATATCTGCCCTCAAAAAGGTAAAACAACAATGATGAGATGTCTGGACTATTCTTCTCAAGCAAGGAAGAATAAATTTCCTGATTTCTGAACCTGGACCATTCCCCACCCTGGGCCATTCTTCCTACACTAATCAAAGTGCACCCTGGAGAGAATGTATAAACCCTAAGGAATGCATGTCCCTGATTGTTGAGCCTGGACCATTCCCCACCCTGGGCCATTCCTCCTACAATAATCAAAGTGTGCCCTAGAGAGAATGTATAAAACCTAAGGAATGAATGTTCGGACCATTTCCTCTGTTAACCACAAGAGGAAAATACTATCCTGCATCAACCTCCAAAACATGCCATTCCTCATGTTAAACACAATGAGAAATCATTGTCCGGCGAGGCGAGTCTGTATTCTTGAGTAAACCTCAAGAATAGAGACTGCCTTAGGCCACTCCCCATGTAAATCACAATGGGAAGTCGCTATCTATGATACATCAACAATATGGACCATTTCCCATGTTAACCACAATGGGAAATTGTTGTCCGTCAGAATTCTCAATCCACTTTCCCAACTGGAAAGGAAACTGCTCATCCTGGACCATTTTTCGAACTGAAAAATGACTGTCCATAAATCAATACATATTAGTGGTCCCTCCCAACCTGGGAGTCATCTCTTCCTTTTTCAATAAGGAAGTCGTCTCCATGAGCTCCAGCTTGAGTACACAAACTATTTCATCTTGGATAGAATCTTTACCAAGATGTCTGTTTATCTGCTCATCTGTGGAGATATGTAATGGAGAACCTCTTTCTCCTATTTGAACTTCATCACGAATAATGTAATGCTTTGTTTTCAAATGTACTTCATTCTGAAGCATTGGTTTTCTCTGAAGGCTTCATGTAGCTTTGATCAATAGAGTATATCATAGTTGGAAAACTAGAACATATCCATGTGGTACTTCTTTTTGTCATCATGAGATCTGATCTACTGAGTAATCATCTTGATACAATATCTCTGTTATAGAGAATCTTCGCCACGCTTCTATTGTGCATTGGAGGTTCTTCACCAAGTTATCTTCTTCCATCTGTATATAAGGCTCTCTTTCTGGTATGCCTCAAAGTCTTAAGGTTGTTCTTCATATGCTATTTGTTCAATTTCTCTGGAGAACACTATTTGTATTCATCTTGATGTAGCACTCCAAGCCATGGATGATATAATGACTCATGTAGAGGTATGTCTGGTTTACCAGAACGAGCAATCATCATAGTCTTCTCCCTCCATCTGGGAGAACCTCTAGTTCTGGATATTTCAATGCTTTCATTCACTATTCTTCATCACAACTTTCAGTTTTGTTTGATTTCTTTTATTTAGTTCATATTAGGCTGGCAATCTTGTGATTCTTGACTGGTTGTTCTAGATTCTCTTTCTTTCTTTGAATCTTTATGTTCTTCCTCGTGTTTAGCTTTTGGGTCCATGGAGTATATTCCATTCCCTAAGGATTCCATTTCTTTCTTTCATCATAGGATCATGGTTGTGGATGGACAACCAGGGATACTTTAAGGCTTCTCTTCGAAGAAGACTTCTTCTGAGGTTGAACTGGACACGTATTGTCTTTCATGGCTACTACCATGGATATATACTTCATCATCTTCAATGGATCATAGGATTAGCTCCCTCCTAATACTTGCTTCATGTATGATTGCATATAGTCGACCCCCTCCGTCTAACAGAGTCCATTCTTCTGTCTACATCCTTATTGTCTTCTCCAATATATAATTGCTCTCTCTGTCTAACAGAGTCCACGTTTCCATCTTGTTGTCTTCTACAAAAACGTTATAAGTCTTTCTCTGACTTCTTTCTGTCTTTGCTTCTTTTGAGTCTCTTCATGATTGATTCGGCGTATTTTATCCTTTCATGTGTATTATCCAATGATATCAATACTTATCTTGTTGTTCTTCCATAGGTATAGTTCTTCTTGGAATACATTATCTTTCAAGGGATAGATATACAAGATAAAACGAGATATGTACAAGAAATAAGAAGAGTATTGTTACCTTTAGAAGAAGAAGTCTCTTTCATCCTGCTTAGTCTTCTTTATAGGTTCCTTTTCTTAGGCAATTGACGATTCATGTTTCTCCTTCCTTTTTATATAGCTCGGGACAATGATTCTTGTAGTGACCATACTTTCGATAGTTGAAGCATTGTACTTCTGAAATGTCTTTCTCTTGATTTGGCTTCCTCCTTGAACCAAACTTCCTTTTGTTCCTAAAGTTCTTGAATCTTGTTGTGAAGGCTTGATCATCATACTTCTTTTGGGGTTTCTCTTTTGCATTGATCCTTGATTCTTCTTGAGCATAGCAAGTCCAAAGTTCTTCAAATGTCAGATACTCCTTTCTTGTGTTCATGCTTGTGGAAAATGCATCCCACGTCTTGGGAAGACCGTTGAGTACTATGTTTACGAACTCCTTCTCTGAGATGATCTCTTCAATATCTTGTAGTTGATCTCTTAACTGAGAAATTCTCACAAAGTATGAAGTTATGTTGTCATCATCATTCATCTTCATGTCACAGAGCTCATTCTTCAGACTCATTACTTGTCTAATGTTTCTGACTGAGAAGAGGTTTGTTAGGGCATCGTACATCTTCTTCGATGAGTCAAGATGGGAGATGTAGGGTATCAAGTGGTATTTTATGGATTCCACTATGATACTCATAGCATTAGTGTCATGATCTTTGAACTTATCCATAGCTGCAACATTCTTGCGGTTCCTTCTCTTTCCCTTCTTCAAACTCTGGTTTCATGATCTTTCCTTTCACGATATCCAACACTTTAATCTTGGAAAGGATGAGGTCAATCCTTGTCTTCCATGCTCTGAAGTTAGAGGCTCCATCTAACTTGTTCTCTGACTTAATAGAATAAGTCATGGCTGCTTTGACTTGGTCAAACCCTAGATTTGACCACAAACTCAAACTTCATGTCTTAGCTTGCTGAGAGTATCAGGAGATGCGCTAGGCTAGAGCGCATTGATATATCCAGAGATTAGGTCAATCCATCCACTTAAGGTGCCTCAACAAGAGGAATAAGGTTTCTGCAACTGCTCTTGCTAGTAACCCTAGCGATAATGTCTTAGAAGTTGCTTCTGTTAGTAACCCTAGTGGCAGTTCCTCAGCAAGCTCAATATCCTAGCAGTTATGTTTCCTTCCAACGTTTAGACTTACTGAAGGAGGTGTGGGCCCATAACATGTTAGAATAAATGGATGTGCTCATTTTACCATTAACAATACCCTTGTCACCCAACCATAGGCTGAAGGCATCCTTTGAGCACCTTAACCTTGACAGAGAATCATTCCGGAAGAAAACCCTAGGCTAGATAGCCAAACAAAGGGTATCACACCTTTCCCCAAGGATAGCGTACCAACAAGAGCTGATCTGATAGTCCAAACCCTAGCCAAGAGATATTCCAAGCCAAATGTGATCTGCTAGCTGCAGCAATTGCAATGGCATCTCTCCTCAAACCTGCGCACAAGACTGGGCACTCCAGTGCACACACGACTGGGCACTGCAATTCTGAGACTGCCTGCCAGAATGAGAACTGGCCTCCTGTATTTATACTAATTCTAGCTAACTGTCAGGGCCAACTTCTCATTCTGGGTATCTGCCTGTTCAGTATATAATATTATTTCTGGCCGACTTCCTCTCTTGGAGGCTAATAACCTACTATAAATTATCTTCTTGAGTCGACAAGTCTTCTAGGTTTATTAGCCAACTCATTAGGGTTTATTATTGCTTCTCAGAGTATTTTATCCTTGTCAGGTTTACATGTGGAGGTAAATATCTCCCGCAACTACCATAATATCAACACTTACTCCCAAAATCTAGCCTCAAAAAGGGCCCAATATCCCCAAATAATGGACAAAATCCACTATTACAGGCCAAAATCCATTAAAAAAATCCAAAACTATAATATAAAACCCACTTTATGTTTAATCCAGTCATATTAAAAACTATGGGGGCACGCATCCATTGTGGGGGGGATTTTAGTAAAGCTTCTATCAGCTCGTGGAAACAACTTCCTTCTTATTGGAAAAGGAAGAAATGACTCTCCAAGTTAGAAGAGAGCACTGAAAATATTATCTATATTTGTAATTGAAAAATATTCCAGATTGGACAGATGCTTTCCTGTTCGGAAAGTGGATTGAGATTTCTGACGGACAATGACTTTCCATTGTGGTTAACATGGAAAGCAGTCTGATTGTTGATGTATCATAGATAGCGACTTCCCATTGTGGTTAACATGGGGAGTGGTCTAGGACAGTCATTCTTCTTAGCAGTCACTCTGAGTAGTGGTCAAGTAGAATGCTCCGCCTCACCGGGCAGTCATTCTTTCAAAGTTCACATTTGTGAGCAGTTTCGAAGAATGGTCTGTTTTGGAGGTTGATGCAGGACAAACATTCCTTATGGTTATACATTCTCTCCAGGGCGCACTTTAATTAGTGTAGGAGGAATGGCCCAGGGTGGGGAATGGTCCGGACAGTCATTCCTTAGGGTTACACATTCTCTCCAGGGTGCACTTTGATTAGTGTAGGAGGAATGGTCAAGGCTCAACAATCAGGGATAGTCATTCCTTAGGGTTTATACATTCTCTCCAAGGTGCACTTTGATTAGTGTAGGAGGAATGGCCCAGGGTGGGGAATGGTCCAAACATTTCTTAGGGTTTATACATTCTGTCCAGGGTGCACTTTGATTAGTGTAGGAAGAATGGCCCAGGGTGAGAAATGGTCCAGGCTCAGAAATCAGAGACAATCCTTCTTCCTTGTTTGTGAAGAATAGGGCAGATAGCCCATTTTTGATGAGGGCAGATATTCTTTTAGATCTCACAAACGTGAGTGAAAGATTGGCCCAGATGATTCATTTTATCTTTAACAATATTTTTCTGTGCAGGATGGCATCAGATGATTGTTATGGAGACTACTTATCTCCAGACAGTAGAGATATACTACTGTGGTGAATATGTTTCAACATTTTGAGGCAGATATTCTTTCAGAGCTCACAGATGTGAGTGAAAGATTGGCCCAGATAATTCAATTTATATCATAACATTTTTTCTGTGCAAGCTGCTATCAGATGTTTGTTATGAAGATCATATGACAGTAGAAGAAGACTACTGCAGAAAATATTCTTTTAGAGCTCATAGATGTGAGTGAAATATTGTCCTAGACAAATCAATTTATATCATAACATTGTTTCTATGCAGGTTTCTATCAGATGTTTGTTATGAAGACTGTATGACAGTAGAGGAGGACTATTGTGGTGGATATGTTCCACTATTCACAACAATACGTTGTTGATCAAGTACTTGTGTGTTACTTGGTGTGGTAGTGTACCACTGGATTGTAGTTATGTACTACTATGAATAGACACAGTTGTGTTCTATCCTTGTTCTAATTGCCTTGAAGACTATCAACAGCTTATTGGAGAAGAACAAAGATTTTCCAGACGAAAAACATATCAGAGAATTTACTCTCCTTATATCACTCTATGGTGAGAGTGACTTATCCAACATCATGTCTAATTACTCAGATGAAGTATGGTTTTGAGGGATGATGCAGCTAATAGTGATGGTGATGCTCATGATATATTCATGAAATAGTCTAGATGACTATATTGATGCTACCAGGTAAATGGTGTGTTTTGTGCTCAAGTCCATTACCTGTAAATACCTATCTAGCTAGGAGGGAGTGTTAATATTATGGTAGTTGTGGAAGGTATTTACCTCCACGTGTGAACCTGACGAGAATAGGAGGCTCCAGAAAGCAAGAGAAAACCCTAATGAAGTGGCTAATAAACCTAGAAGCCTTGTCAACTCAAGAAGATAATTTATATTAGGTTATTAGCCTCCAAGAAAAGAAGTCAGCCAAAAATAATAATAATATACTGAACAGACACTTATCTAGAAGGAGAAGTCGACCCCAGCAAAACTAGCAGAACCACTATAAATACAGGGCGTCAGTTCTCATTTGTCACATCTCAGAATTGCAGTTCCCAGTTTTGGTGTGCACTGCAGCTCTAGTTTGGTGCGCACGTGTGGAGGAGGACTGCAGGTGCAGTTGCAGCAGCAACTAGTTTCAGTGTTGGCTTGGACTATCTATTGGCAAGGGTTTGGACTATCTGATCATCTTTTTGTGATGCGCTATCCTTGGGGAAAGGTGCACTACCCTTTGTTTGGCTATCTAGCTTAGGGTTTGCTTCCGAAGGAATTCTCAGTCAAGGTTAAGGTGCTCGGAGGGAGGCTTCGGCCTATGGTTGGGTGACGAGGGTATCGTCAATGGTAAAATGAGCACACCATCTTCTATATTCTAACAATTAACACACTTACAAAATGACACTTTATAATTAAAGCCAAGAAAACTCACTATAAATGATAGTGTAATTTCTAAGTCTATTGACCTTCTCCACAACCCTAACCTCTTTGCGATGCTTCCCCATATAAATTACAAGAATCAAAGCACACAATTTAACAAAAAAATGCTTAAAATCAATTCCATTCGGGCTACACAAAAATTTCATCAACGAATGATCTCACCGTGAATAACTAAAAGAATGGAGAAAATTGGCTAGCAGATGGAGCACTCAACTGTATAAGTTGCTTTGAGGAAATATCAACTATATAGCCACAATGGGTGATGCAAGGCGGGTTGCATGAGGATGAAATGGTGCAACTAGAGTGGATGAACAATGGGGGCTACAATATGGTGGACTAGTGCATGGTGGATGAGTGCATCCATTATGAATGGATGGGAGGGAAAAGATAGCGGGGGTGGTTGGCGATAAACCCCCATGGGTTGTACGATGGGAGGAAGTACCTTGGGGGACGAGAATGGAATCCCAAGTGTTGGAGCAGGGTGGTCAAGGACTAGACTGACCCTGTAACCTAGGAAAAATGTTATGCCAATTGGAGGTAGTGGTGACTAGATGAAGAATGAACCATCCTATATGCACATTTATAATATTTTTATTAGTACAAAAACATGAAGTTCAATAAAAATAAAAGAACAAATTTCACATTAAAACATATTTAATTCGACATGTGATACCTGCAAATGGGGAAATCTATCCATCCCAGATGGACATGGTTCATTGCTCTTAGAAACAACAAGATGTAAAAACACAACAATATTATAATTGATTTCTTATTAATAAATTGGACATTTTCAAAGCATCAAAATTATAAACCCTGCTAAGTTGAAAATTGTAGAGCAATTCATTTATCAACATTGTTTATTATTCTATATCTAATTGCTTATGCAAATGTTAACATTTCCTAACTCTATATGTTGTATATTCTTGGAAACTAAATTTTTATAAAAAAATGGAATTGGGCAAACACACTATGGTGATGAATACCATATAAATTCCATGAAAGGCCCCAATACTTTTCATGATCTAGTATGAAATGATAAATTTCTCTCCCCCCTGCATCTTTTGGAATCATATATATTTATACATTCTCATGATCTAGTATGAAATGATAAATTTCTCACCCCCCGGTCTTTTGGAATCATATATCTTTCAATAACTTCTTGTGCTCGTAGATAGTGCTAATTTGGAATTATAATTTTTTTGTTATTAAATTTATATTTTTAATTATAAAAATAAATTCAATGACCAAATAAAAAAATATTATACCAATCAGTTGAATTTAAACCATAAAATCAGAAAACTTGGATTTTTCATTTTAATTAATCGTTACCCATCTCCGACGGATATGTAAGCCTAGGTGAAGTTTTCCGGCCAGGCGACTCACTTTCTCATATTTAATTATTTTCTAAACCTTTGAAAAGTTGAGAGAGTGCACTTTGTCTTCTTTCAAAGGTGTGAAAATCTATCCTAATTTAGTTAGTTTTAGTTTACTTTGTTTTCTTTTAAAGTTTTGAAAATTTATTATAATTTTGTTATGTGGTATTGAGGACAACTATCATGTATTGTTATTTGTGAATATGGGTTGTCTTATCACTTTTATTCAAGAAAAAACACGTCACTTGAAAGGATCCGTTGGTAATCACTAGGGGTAGACTTTCACTCCTATTACATGCCTTTGGGTTTTGGGTCATTAACATATTCCTTACATTGATGAAGAGGATCTCTTATTCAATCAAAAGCACTTTCAAGTTTTACTTGATGTCCAAAAGACATTTTAGAATAAATAGTATCCAAAAGCAACTTTAGATCTTACTCCATATCCAAAAGACAAGTTTAGCCTAGATATTAACCAAAAAAAAATGTCAGTTGTAGTCATGACCAAAGTTACCTTCAATAAAGTCATACTTTCTAGTAACATCCAGTCTTAATTCCATTCCATATATAAAATCATATACTACCACCTATTACAATTTAGCCTAATCCTCATGAAATATAATTCACCATTTAAACATCAATAACAAAAAATAATCTTCTAATCAAAAAGTAATATCTCAATTTGATTATTTCAAACAATTATATTTAACAATAAAAATAAGAAAATAGATTTTTATTTTAAATAATTTCTACTCATAATAAATAAACATCATAAAGAATAAAAAAATATTACAACCATAACATTTGTAAATATATAATTCTGGGATAAATGATAAAGTCACCTTCCCACCCACCACAATAATTATTTAAATCAAAAAATAAAATTATAAAATAACTAAATGAATGCACCACTCCTACCAATCAAATAATAAATGGTGGGAAAATAATGGAGCAACAACACACTAAATAACACAAAGATTTTTTTTGCAGCTCAGTACTTTATTCGAATTATAAGAATATCATGCGCGGACTTTATATCATAGATTATGATTATTTCAATTCATATAGATGACAAATATAGTGTGAAGTATATTCATGGTTGGATTTAAAGGCAATTTTTATTTTGATTGTAGATTTTTTTCATTCAATTAAGAGGGAACAAAGTCAACGGTTAATTTTACTTCATTTTGATCAAATGAAAAAAATCTGCAATCAAGTTATGTTCGCGAGGATATATGTGTGTGTGTGAGGATAATTTATTAGGGTTTTATCTTAGCCTTTCTACTTTGAATTATTTAAGAATTAGTCAATCAATGTACTAGGTCATCTTCTTTGAATAAAGCTAATTAATAGTTGGTGTGTGGTTATTTAATATAAAATGTCATCTTTATTAAATAAGGCTCACTAGGTGGTACTCATTAATGATAGGACCACAAGTAGTTAGGGTTTTACTAGAGACTAGGTCATCTTTTTTGAATAACGCCAATTAATAGTTGGTGTATGGTTATTCAATATAAAATTTCATCTTTATTAAATAAGGTTCATTAGGTGGTTGGTACTCATTAATGATAGGACCACAAGTAGTTAGTGTTTTACTAGAGAGTAAATAATAGTTGGTGTATGGTTATTCAATATAAAATGTCATCTTTACTAAATAAGGTTCGTTAGGTGGTTGGTACTCATTAATGATAGGACCACAAGTAGTTAGGGTTTTACTAGAGAATAAATTTTTCTAGAGGTAGAAGGCTATGTAATGTAAGTATTTCCATTGTATTGTAACTTTAACTCATTTCGATGTTGGCCAAGATGCCCATGACCATTATTCTTTTTTTATATTTAAATCAATGTAAGGATTTATACTTTGCAAGTTCATTACTCTAGTTTCTCTTACTTTAAGTACTATAGTTTATATCTCTTATAATATTGCCCGTAATTAACTATTTATGTTGATTAAGTACATACAAGTGATATTAGAGCTCTTACTTGTGTCGACACATGCTCGATCTTTGGAGAATTTTTTAGGCTAGAGAGGTGTTCCAAGGTCTTTAAATATATAAATTTGTCATTCAAAGGGTAAAATTGGGGGCAACAAACATACACACAATGAATACAAATATAGTCAATCACCTGGTTCTATGTGCTTGTACACCTATGTTGGTACCTAGCTTGATGCAAGAGCATCTCGGTCATCCTAGGGATGAAACGACGAAGATGGTTGCAGAGTTATTACAACAATGATTAAGTGTTATAGGAAATAAATAGTGACATGATGAGGCTTGTAAGAAGTAACAATAGTGTTGCAGATCGAATGAATATTGCAGAGTGTGGTGGTGAAAGAGATAAATAACTACTACATGATGGACATGTTTCTGCAAAATGAGTAGAAGACAAGTACATGCAAGGAAAACTCAAACCATTGTAGAAGGAAAGGATGTGTTGATGAAGAGTGTGTAGCTGGTAGAAGGTGGAAGGTCCCATGCAAGCAAAGATTCATTGAGGAAAGGACAAATCGGAAGATGGAATGCGAAAGGGAATGAGAAGTCCATTGGAGAAACTGACGTGAAGAGTTTATGAAAGAATAAAACATAACATCGAAGAGATTGCAAGAGATCCTGCAGAGTCGGAAAGAAGAGATATCGTGCAAGACAGTGAGAGAGAAGTGGTTGAGGTTTCCATGGCCTTCAACCTGGAAACCGAACGGAGATTGTAAGCTCGTGTATAGTCATTGAGAGATTTTATTTTAATCTGTATAAATAAATAAAAAGTTTTTGATATTTTACATATTTAAGGTCTTTCTGTTCATGTGTGTGAATGGAATCATTGAAGTGAAGAATTTATGAAAGAATAAAACACAACATTGAAGAGATTGCAAGTGAGATTGCAGAGTTGGAAAGAAGAGATATCGTGCAAGACAATGAGAGAGAGAAGTGGTTGAGGTTTCCATGGCCTTAATCCTGGCAACCAAATGGATATTGTAAGCTTGTGTATGGTCATTGAGCGGTTGTATTTTAATCTGTATAAATAAATAAAAAGGTTTTGATATTTTAGATATTTAACCTTTCTGTTCATGTGTGAGAATGGAATCCTGTATGATTTTATTTGTTGTGTTATTTGCATGACTATGTACAAGTTAAATTCCATTGCTTGAATGAGTAGATTCCAGTAGAGAATAGTTCCATATGATATTACTGTGAAGGTGGCATGGGTATGTAAAATACCATGCTTGATTTGTGATCCTCTACAGGTGGATGCGAGTCTGCAAGAAACCATACAAAGGAATGATGGCTCCCTGTAACTCGGGTGAATGTATATCTTGATATACTATGAGAGGTGAAGGTATTTGCATGACTGCAGAAATGTTGTGGGTGTAGTGTTTTAATTATTGTTGATTGATATTGGCAAGGATGAGCGTTCTGGTTCTATGAGCGTTAAGAGTTCATGTATGAGTATAGAAGTATGTTTGTATTCTATAGATTTTAGAGGTTTTCATATGAGTATGTTCCCTAGTTTATAAGTTGACCATTGATTTAGGATTGTGTGGCACAATCGAAGGGGATGTTACATTGATGGTAGCACAAAGGGTAATGAATAGAGTTTGTTGTGGAATCTATGATATTGACGTGAGATTTTGTTGCAACAAATGCACATAGTAGCATAAGATGTGTTGCATCATAGGTGTGTTGCAATAGAAGGCACATTGAAAAGGATGTGTATTGCAGCGGGAGGCTGCAACATGAAGCGTGTTGTAACAGGAGGCTATAATAGGGGGCATGTTGCAGCAGAGATGTGTCACAAAAAATATGTGTTGCAGCAAAGGCATGTCACAACAGAAGAGATGTGTTGCAGAAAAAGAGGCGTGTTACAACAGAGGCATGTTGTAACAGGAGGTGTGTTATTGCAAAGGCATATTTCATCTGAAGGCATGTTGTCAAAGATATGTTGCAGTCACAGGTGTAGATGTGTTGCAACAGAATTTGTGCTATAGTAGAAGGTTTGGTAATCGGTTGCATGCAATTTCAAGTTATGCCTTTCCCTGGACTCAAAGAATCCTTTTTTTTCAACATTGTTTTTTAACATGTCAAAGTTGAAATCACTACTGACTACAATATGTCCCTTGGTTGCTACATTCAATGTTATGGTAATCACCAAGTGAAACAATGCTTCAACTAGAGCATGCATTGACACCTAAACTTTAGCAACCTTAACAATAATATTATGTAGAACATAACCGATATGCTCTATGGCACAAGTTTTAGATTTATTTCTTGCATGTTCCTTATATAATATGGTAAAGCATGAAAAAGTATTTTGGACAAATAATTGAATTTTTTGTGATCATATTATCATTTACAATTTGGTTTCTTTAACATGCAAGGTATAAATTCTCATAAGGTCATAGTATTTAATAATATTTGCAAGATGAAATGACAAAGTTCACATTTTCAATGAGCATTTACATGCATGGTGCTTTCTTATTAGCAATTTTAGAACATATTCAAATTCCCATTCCGCATCATGTTGATTCTTTTCATTTCAAGGGAAACATTCTCAAATACAATGAAATTTCATTGATTCAATTTTATTATGAGGTAGAGTGGGTTGATGTCTAACACAAGAATGTATTGTGTAAAGAATAAAATGTATAATTCTAATGGGGTCAAATTCCAAAGAATATTTTATTGGAAGGCCTCCTAATCCATTTATTCTTCATGCATATGCCAATTTTATAGGGAAATGATGGTAAATGAAAAATATTTTATTTGTTGAAGTCATTTTTCTAGACGTTTTTTTATCAATGTCCAATGATGGGAAGTTATGGGTGTGAAAAGTGTTGCATTTTCCATCATTGGGTTTTTCAAATTGTTGCATCTATGAATGGGGAGCTTTCTTGGGTTTGATTTTTTGTATGGAAAATGGGAAGTTTAATTTTCTACAATGTCATTTGCACTACAGGTGATGTTGCTAGTGGATGTAACTATGATTCTATTTTTTTAAAAGGATCTTAAGATTATTTCTTTGAATCTGTTTATTGTAAAAATACATAAATCCTTCATAGATTCATTTTGATGTAAATGTCTTATTGATTTTCCTACATCATTATCATCACCATAATCATCATCATATCCATCCATCAACATCAAATAAACAAAAACTTCAATTCATAGAACATGTGCCACGAAATGTATATACATATTCAAAAAAATCGGCTCATTGCACATTTTTTACAAAATGTCACATCATGCCCAAGATACATAGGAGCACCTCATGCCTAACCATGGAATAATGGTATCTAGTGCCCTAGATACAAAATGACACTCATTAGTCACTCATTGACCATTGCCACCCTTGCCACTACCAGGTCCATCATTGAATGTGATCTTCCTCCTATTAATTGAAGTGAAAACTCAAGTCTTCTTGTGTCATAGAGTGATTCATCTTTCTAGAGACTAGAAAAAGAAACAACATTTTTATAAAAAAAATTCCACAGTGAATTAACACACTTACAAAATGATACTTTATAATTCAAGCCAAGAAAACTAGCTATAAATTATAGTGTAAGTTCTAAGAGTGTTGACCTCCTCCACAACCATAACCTCTTCATGATTATTCCCCATATAACTTACAAGAATCAAAGAACGAAATTTAACAAAAAAGTGCTTAAAATCAATTCCATTCATGCTACACAAAAAATTCATCAACGAATGATCTCACTGTGAATAACTAAAGGAATGGAGAAAATTGGCTAGCAGATGGAACACTTAATTATATAAGTTGCTCTGAGGCAACATCAACTATATCCACAATGGGTGATACAAGGGTGGGTGCATGAGGATGAAATGGTGCAACTAGAGTGGATGAAACAATGGGGGATACAACATGGAGGATTGGTGCAACAAAAATGGATGCAACAATGGGGGCTACAATATGGTGGACTAGTGCATGGTGGACAAGTGTAGCCATTGTGAATGGAAGGGAGGGAAAAGGTAGTGGGGGTTTGGTGATAAACCCCCATGGGTTGTACGATGGGAGGAAGTACCGTGGGGGGATGGAATGGAATCCCAAGTGCTAGGGCAGGGTGGTCAAGGACTAGACTCACCCTGTAACCTAGGAAAAATGCTATGCCAAATGGGGGTAGTGGTGACTATATGAATAATTAACCATCCTACATGCACATTTGTAATATTTTTATTAGTACAAAAACATGAAATTCAATAAAAATAAAAGAATTTTTTTTTACATTAAAACATATTTAACTCGACATGTGATACCCGGGAATGGGAAATCTATCCATCCCAGATGGACATGGTTCATTTCTCTTAGAAAAAACAACCTGTAGAAACACAAAAATATTATAATTGATTTCTTATTAATAAATTGGGCATTTCCAAAACATCAAAATTATAAACCCTGCTAAGTTGAAAATTGTAGAAAAATTTATGTATCAGCCTTTTTTATTATTATATGCCTGACTACTTATGCAAATGTTAACATTTCCTAACTCTGTATGTTTTATATTCTTGGAAACTAGTTTTTTATAAATAAAAAAAATGAAATTGGGAAAACACACTATTGGTGATGAAGACCATACAAATTCCATGAAAGCCCCCAATACTTCTCATGATCTAGTATGAATTGATAAATTTCTCTCCCCCTGCGTCTTTTGGAATCATATATCTTTAGACATTCCCATGATCTAGTATGAAATTATAAATTTATCCGCCCCGTCTTTTGGAATCGTATATCTTTAAATAACTTATTATGCTTCTAGATAGTGCTAATTTGATTGGAAACAATGAAATTTATAATGTGGATTTAATTAGAGAGAATAATCATGAGAAAATAAATTAACCCAAAAGAGCTCAACCTTGTTACTCTTGAATGATGATGATGGGAGGCTAGAAACTAGTGAGGTGGTAGGCCAATTGATCAAAGGATAGATATAAAGTCTAGATGAAACCAAGTGTATGAAGAAAAAAATGGAATTTTAAAGTAATGATTTGGTTGCTAGTAAACCTGGAATAGAAACAGAAAATGGAAAATATGAAGTCCCAGACATGATATATTACAAGAAAAAAGTAGTGGTACATGTGGTGCTTTGGAACTCCATGATATTCTTGATTTGATTTTGTATTGAAATACTCCACATTTTGAAAATGATTTTATAGCTCATGGTCAAAATATTGAGGAGAAAATAAAGTGGAAAGAAGATGATCTCTCATACTTGCCTCATGGTATTATGGCAATTGGGTCTTATATTGAAGAAGTGGAGTGGTGAGAAATCAAGCACCTACCATTGGTTTATTTAATTAGTGATCACCTTATGATTTATTTCCATGATGAATCAACCTAAAAAGAAGAGTGAAATCATAGGTTTTCCTAGACAATAATGGGAAAATTATGATGATTACCTAAATAAAAATGAAACACTAGATTTTCAATAAATTAATGATGAAGGATCTCCTAAGGATTTTGATCCTTTAATTTTCAATTGAATTCCAAAGAACCCAAATTCATTTCCATCTATGTGTCTATAGATAAATCACATCCCAAGATTTCAGGGTCAAAATATTACATCTGCATATGAGCATGTGAAAAAATTTCGGTCACTCATGGAAGACATGAAGGATGACCATGAAGAAAAAATCATAAAGTTGTTTGTGTAGATATTTGAAAGAGAAATATTTTTTTGGTATTAAAGTGTTTCATAAAGGGTTGGTATGAATTAGAAATGGAACTTAAGTCCCCTTTTAGTAGCTCAAAGAAACAAGTACAATAAGGGAAAGGGGATAACTAGTCCAAAATTTTATTGAAGAAACCATTTTACCATTTTGTCTCACTAGACTCAGCCAAAGGACAATTTTTCGAATAGTAGAAAAAGTGAAATTGCAAATCTGGTAGGGACATTGCAACAAGAGGTGGTGTGTCCAACAATATTTACATTGTATGAATGTGAAATTGTACCCAATTTCACCCTGACTGGCTAGAGAGTATATTGATCGAATTGGCTTGGATGGAATTCATTTATAGAAGCTCATATTTGCAAAGAAAAAAAGCATCATTCTTGATATGGGAAGGTGTGTGGTCCAAAGCTACACCTCTATTCTTTAGTAATAGGATACTCAAAAGGCCAACCTACATTTGGATGCAACTCAATATATCCCTATTTTGGGATGTAATCAAATACAAGGGTAGATGCCATTATTCTAGTTAGATGTTTGGATGGATTCATTGGAAGTATCGTTACACTTAGCCCTACACCTCATTCATGTTTAAGATAGGTAGGATCATGTTAAATCAATTTCATTGATTGCACATTAGGGTTTCCATTTGAGTTATTCTTGGTAGTAGGCTTATTGTATGTTTTAAATAAGTGTTGGAAACACAAGTTAGAAATCCATTTGAATATCAACAAATGAATTAGATAATATTTTTCAAAAGGAAAAGAAGAATTATCATGATGATGATGTTTCGTGTAAAAATTCAGAGGGATATATCAGTTACGAGGTAAATCAACATCTTGAAAAGGGAACAAATATTGTTGCAACATTTTTCATGAAGATTTAGATAGAAGTTACAAAGGTTGTTCTTGGGTTATCTAACCAAATATTTTAGAATTCTCAACATCCCATAAGGGGGAAGTTGTACCTGCATGGAGCCAATTGTTATCCCTTGAAAATGAATGCCTAAGCTTTAAGGGGATACTGTTAAAAACTATTGATGATGATGCCAAAGGAGTAATGCATAATTCACACTCAAGACATTCCATGATGACAAGGCATGGGTATAACAATACACAACCAAAATGTATGTTTCGCAAGGGGGAGACAAGGATGGTATAGCTTGTGTGTATTACTCAAATACAAATGGAAGTGTATTTCAGTATAAACCTTATAGTCTCAATTTTCACTATTCATGTGGTATAACTTAGTAATGGGCAAAACCTAATCAAATTTAAACATTTTAATATAACATAAATTGTACTTTGATGTGTACCCCAAAAATATTGAAGCTCTTACATATCTATAAAATTGAATGAAATTGTCATGTCTAGTGACCTCCATAAACCTATAACAAGTATGACTGCAACTCAAGCATCTATGAGGGTCACAAGAACAAGGATGGAAATGCATAGTGCATCCATGTGGCCTCTCCTAGCCAAAATTTGTTGCAAGGCCTGAAGGGCCAACCTCTCCCTCAACATCACCTGAAGGTCCCTCCTAGAAAGATAATGCTATGAATGTGCTATGTTGCACTAGGTTATAGGTCAAGGTGGAAATGGACAACTGAGTCTGGATAATGTTTTATGATATGGGAGGATGTTGGGAAGGGGGGTTAGGCCTCCACTTAGGATCATGAAGACTTAGAAATGGGTCACATCTATCATTTTGTTGATACTAAGTGGACCCACATAGACTCAACGCATAATTTCCTAAGAAAATACAAAGGGACCTTATTATTGTAGGAAGGTTTGTCAAAAACCATGAACCACCTATCCAACCAACTGTCTACAAAAGGTTGGTAGGTGCACTAGTCCACACAAATGTGTTTCTTTGTGACTAAAGGTTGTGTTCCAGTTCTAGGCTCAATAAACAATGTCAAATATTGTTTTAAAGTGTTGAGGTATCTGACCTAGTTTCTATCTAGACCCATCCTATAATAGTAAAACAATTTTCCTTGTAATAAAAAAATTGTGATAATTTCCCTTGGCCATTTGCGATCAATGTAACAATGTATCTAGTGATATGGCTAGTGAAAGACATGATGTGTCTCTGGTATTTCTTAAATCTTGTATAAAGGTTATTAATGGCCTCATCCCTACACCAATTTCAAAGTTTACATTTCCTAGTTTTGGGTTGGAGTTTGGTTTGTCTTGATGTGGTGATGGTGGGTTTAGGTTTTCTCTAGGTGCAGGCTCCATGTTATTTAAGTATGTTGCATTTAAATAAGGGAAAATTAAACTTTTATTTGTTTTGATAATTTAAAAAAAATATGAAATACAAAAACAATCAGGTTTAGAAACTTCATTGGAACTAATCATGTAATACCTCAAGGTCAAGCCGCTGCTGAATTATAATGAAGTTTATAGGTTGGTGAGCCAAGTTTTTATAACTTGGGAGGCTTATGTGTTTATTAGGCCAGAGAGCCTAGATGCTAAAGGCCAGGGAGCCTGATTTTTTTAAATTTAAATACTACATCATTAATAAAATTGCATCGTTGTGTGTAGACCGACCACGAAGAAAGAGTTATGGGGGGCTAAGCTCCACTAGGAAGGGAAAGGGAAAGGATAAGAGGCTAGGAAAGGGGGTTAATATTGAAGGCTTGCCTCAAAAGGAATATTAAAATATACTCCTAAAATGGATAAGGTTTGGACATAACCTTTTATCCTAAGTTCTGTTGGGAGGTGAAGGAATCCCAAGTGGAGAGGAAACATGCTCCTGGAGAGCCATGTGTCATCCAGGACGCATGCAAATATATGTGGGGAAATTAACTATTTGGGGGATCTTTTTGCCCATTCACTCACGCACTGAGCATGCACGCAGTCAACCGTTTTCGGCCATTGTTGAACCCTCTTCCATCGTGAACCTCTGTAACTTGCACGCACTGGTATTTTTATGAGTCATACCCTATCTTACGCAAGTTTTGTTGCTACCCACGTTTTTTGGATTGGTGTGGCTTGTTGTCATTACCAAAACCCATACCCAATTTTTCTACCGTGGTTACCCGCTTGAATTAGGATCTAGGAAAAAGAAGCAAGTTGTTAGACCTATGGTTTTGAGGAGGCAGTTTGTCAGGCCCGTGGATTGAAGAAGTAGGTTTTTAGGCCTGTGAGAAAATCTCTCCATGTGAGAGAGATTTTCCCCCTCTTCTTTGGTATAGTAGGTGGTACCATAGAGGCTATAATCTTTTAGACTTCCTACATAAGGTGACAACACAGGGAAGGTGGTGTTGTACCTGGGATCAACGTTGGCTAGACTCACTTGGACTCCTTGGAGGGTTGCCCACTGCTTGGTGAGGTAACTTGCACCAAGGCGTTAGTTCGTTAATCAGGTTGTCAACGTAACTTTCCCACCCGCCGAAACTCAGTCTCGGTTTTTGTTTTATGCCTAGTTGCAAGTCACATCCCAAACCATTTTGGGGACTCTTGGCCAATTCCCGCTCAAGGCATAAAATACTAATGAAGAAACATTTATGAGTTCCGTGAGATGATGAAAGCTTATTTAGGCATGTACTAGGTGACCAAATTATCCATCCACTCTTGAGGCATGGTTTTGTAAATTGGTCCCTTAATCCAAATATTGCATTGCTTCAAACTGAGCAAAACACTAGTTGTCGAAATCAATGAGTAAAACAACTTCTGAGGCATGGCACCCATGAGTGAGGGGTGATTTAGATGAAATCATATCCCAGGAATCCATCGAAGTTGACGGTTCCTCAATCTGAGTCTCGATATTTGTTATATGCCTAGTTGCAAGTCACATCCCAAACCATTTTGGTGACTCTTGGCCAATTGCTCCTAAGGGCATAAAAACCTAACGGAGAAACATTTTTGAGTTCCATGAGATGATGCAAGATTTTTTAGGCGTGGACTAGGTAACTATATTTTCCATCCACTCCCAAGGCATGGTTTCATAAATTGGACCCCTTAATCCAACTGCTGGTTTGCTTCAAACTGAGCAAAACACTAGTTCTCGAAATCAATGTGTAAAGCAACTTCCGAGGCATGGAACCCAGGAGTGAGGGGTACTCTAGCTTAAATCCTATCCCAGGAATCCATTGGAATCAATGGCTTCTCAATCCGAGTCTCAGTTTTCATTTTATTCTCAGTTGCAAGTCGCACCCCAAACCATTTCGGGGACTCTTGGCAATTCCTCATTTGGGCATAAAATCGTAACGGAGTAGCATTTTTGAGCTCCCTGAGATTTTTCATGCTTGTTTAGGCATGGACTAGGTGACCAAATTGTCCATCCTCTCCCGAAAAAATACCGCACCAATTTCAACTGCAGATTGAGTTTAACAACCACTACTACACATTGAGTTAACTATCGCCATAACTAACTTATTCTTCAACTTGGATTGAACAAAACTAATATTTGTATAGTTCTACTCTTGGCTTGAACAAAACTAATATTTGTATAGTTCTATTCTTGTATTGAACAAAACTAATATTTGTATAGTTCTACTTTTGGCTTGCCTTAGACATATTGCCAACTAAAGCACTCAAGATTTGCAACACACCAACTGATGGTTGGATTTCTTACTCCATAGCATTGACCCTCATCTTCAATGGACATTGCTTATAATAATTCTAATTTGCACAAATCCAACAAACAACAACCTTACTACTATTTTTTTCTTAGATTCATATGATAAATTTATCATGTCCTTAGTGTTATCACATTAATATGTCCTTAATATGTCCAAAATCAAGAGGGATATCACATTAAATTAGGTGGTTGACCACTAATATTGGTAATTTCACCCTAGTCTAATTGTGCATCCAAAACTAAAGATATAATTTATTTATTTAGAACTTTGAATATAGAAAAAAAGATCATAAATTAGAACTAGGATGATGATGGACTACTAACTAACAACACGTGCAAATGCAACTGAAGGTACAACCAAATAGGTACCTCATAAATTAGAACTAGGATGATGATGGACTACTAACTAACAACACATGCACATGCAACTGAAGGTACAACCAAACAGGTACCTGTTAGATATTTCTTCGTCAATTGAGGAAAGCTTAGGACAAATAGAGGTCTGAAATGCATGATGAAAGCATATGAGACATAGAGGTTCCACTCAGGTATAAGCATCTGGTGAAACAATGGGTACCTAAGGAACTACCTCCTATAGATGTTGACTTCATTGTCAACAATAGGACATATCGCATTGCACCATCCTCCCTACATGGCTTGGGGTTATTTTCCATGGATGGAATAATTGTAAAAAAAAATACAGTAATTGAATTGATGGACTATGTCGGACCGTGTTACAATTATAATGATTGGATGCAGCTGGTCTGGTACATGCAAAGTATGTAGAGATATGCACTCGTCGTAAATTATATACAACTAATAAACAAGGATAAAAATAAGGGAGCGACTATCTATATTGATGGAAGGCCTAAAGCTTCCCGCAATATCACAAGGTTTATAAACAACACATGACTCGGGACAACAAACAAACAACTGAATTTCATATATGAGGGACGTGAAGAGAATTGGGTAGTCTTGTGCGCAATAAAAAAGATAGCTCCTGGGGAAGAGTTATTAGTGGATTCCCATTTGAATCGAATAGAAACATTGACTAATAGTGTGCAACTTCTTATGCAACACCTCTTTAAGAAACCTCTACTTATTGCATTATATTTTTTTATTATCTTTAACATTGTTGTAAATATTATCTTTAACATTGTTTTTTTGTTATCATTAATAATTTTTTAAATATTTGGGGGTTCTAATTATATTATAATGTGGCAGGATGATCATGGAAAAGAGCTAGCCGCAGAACATGTAAATGATTATCAATTTCCACTTTCATTTTACGTTATTTTTATTATTTGCTTATATAATTTTATTGAAATAACATTGTTTTTGTTCAAATTATATGTAGTCCGCAGGCCATGTTGATCATGATTCCGCCGATGACAATGGGTTTTATTCATTTGTTGATCCAATGGTCTTAATAAAAGAAAAGACCATTAAAGCTAACAAGGAACTTGCTAGCTTCTTAGATCATCCAGATCAAACTCCCAACATCAAAGCAAAGATCAAGCTCCTTATGTCACAACTTAACACATATAAGGTAATAACCATAATTTAAAGTGTTTTTTTAATGTACTCATATGTTCAATTATGATACTTTGTTCTTTAACTTTTACATTATCTCACGAAAAAACATTTTCTTTTTTATCAAAACATTTTTGGAGCCTGTTCAGCCCAGTGTTGGTAGTAGTGGCACTACAGAGACGTTATAGAGTCATGATGTGGGCGGTCATACAAATGCTAGAGTACTATTTACTTCTCCATCTTCCACACCTAATTTAGATAGGATCCGTGACACACACCGTGAGACATCCACACCTCGATCAGAGTCTAGAGATGGTGGCATAGATGAGGATCATGGTGATGTGGCTGAGATGGTTGCATTTCCTGGAGCTAGACGTGTGACAAGCACGGGGACCCTTCCATGCACATTTTTGGTCGATGATAATGGAATTCCATTAAAACAATCAAGACTCCCAGGTAGTTTTAATTCATATTTTAATCGTTTAATTTTTTCCTTCTCATACATAAATCATCTAGATTATTAATTTTAAATTAATGATCATATCTTTTTGTGTGTAGGAAACGACCTTTTTTATAGGCACCTAGAGAGAAAGGCCTTGCTAATTTTTGGGACAACCTTACGCATGAGGTGGAATTTCCAGAATTCCAACCTCAAAAGGTAACATATGGATTATCTTAAAGGCCTCTTTGGAGTAGACACATTCAATAAAAAAGTGGTCACCTCTGTAGCGCGTGAATATTTAAAATATATGCGGGATGTTTATAGACAAAGCTTGGCAAGAAATCCTAGGTATGAGCATCCTCCCTCAATTCCAGAGAGGGAGTGGAAGGCGATCATTGATGACGCAAAAGAGAAGATTTTGAAAAAATCAGGAGAACAAATAAGTGGTACACAAAGGTAAATTACAATATTTTGATTTCAATACCAGCTTTATTTTTCTTTAGATCTAAATAAAAGTGTGGTTATATATAACATACTTGAAAATTTTGATGATAGGTTGTCTGACACTTCGAAGGAAACCAAAGAAAGGATTGCCAAACATGGCCAACACAAGCTAGGCCAGGGCGGCTACTCGAGTTTACAGTCACGAATTGTAAGTACCCAAACATCTTAAGAATATTATTTGTATCACTTTACAACTTTCAGGTAATTGCAGACAAAAACATTAAAAACCCATACCCTTATGCAATGCAAGGCGATGACTTCGGAATTGAAACCACAGAGGAAGACCTCCAACTTGGTTACAAACATGGTTATAAAGCCGTGGTTGATCATAGGAAAATCATGGGGCAGACCCCAAGATCTAATTTGCGGGATAAGGTAAATAAAAATCAGTCCACATTAACCTTTAATTACTTATAAAATACGTAAATGTTTGATATCATCCATAATTTAATGTCTTTGTTTTAATCAGGGGAGCAACACTATCAACGAAACCATTAGTACTTGACAACAGAGCGTTGATAGTAGAATGAAGCCAGAAGATCATGGTGCTCCCAAATAGCCCCATCCCATTGAGGTGCATCCCCAAGATGTTCTTGTGACTAAGGCCCACAACAATAAAATGTCTATATATTAATCATGTACTTAATAATTCTATACTTTTAAATTTTGACGTTTCAATGGCAGAGAATGCATTCCAACGGTGTCGACTAGAGGACCAGGTAAATAATTACGTTACAGATTTTTTTTTTAATATTAATGAACTACTTCAATGATATTTAAAAATTGGCCATATGAATTTAATATTTTTTATTTTTGTAGGTGATGGCCCCTCAAGTAGCATCCACGCCATGGATACGAGACCAGACGTACTCGGCGTGAAAGGACTGAAACAACATCAGCTGTTGAAGAGCACCCAATAAACGAAGACATGGAGATGGATGAATTACTTAAGACCTGGAAAGCACAAAACAAGACTAAAATAAATTCATGATTTCATGCAATAATTTTATAAGACAGTTAGATGTACATTATATAGTTGAACATGTAATGATGCATATAATGCATTGACATTATGGGTACTTTTTCATCTGATAATATACACAAGGCTATTTCTATGGCTTGTATATATCTGTGAA
>ML777247.1:221075-276363 GCA_009831015.1 Picea engelmannii | reverse complement strand
CTCTTATAAGACTTGGTATATATTGATTCAATACTCCTTGATTCAAGACGTGAGAATGCAAGCAAGACCTGGTGCCTTGTGCTTGGGCTATGGAGTCTAGGCAACAAATAGAACTTGAATATGCAATATGCAACTTCCAAAATATTGTGACATGATATATGCAACTTTGAAAGTCTTGTGACATGTGACATGTGGCAATCATGTTTTTCCAATCAATGTGCAAACTTTAAACTTGGTGCAACATGCAAAAAGAAATTTTTGGGAAGATGCAATAATAATTTTTAAGGATTACATGGTCAATTTAATCCATAAAGAGGTCCATGATATAAACACTCATTGTTATAATGTTGACATAAATTCCAGTCTTCACTTTGTCGATTAGAGGGCACAATTTTGGCAACAATTTAATGTTTTTAGTTCCATGAAATTTATTTTGTTTCTTCAAAAACATTAAGGATTAAACATGAGGGGTTGGAAATGGCGATGTCAAACATTTACTCTTTCACACATGTGCATCATCTCAATCTTCATGTCATCAATATGTGGAGGGTTATTCAAGGTTTCAAGACTTTCTTCATATTTTCATAATTTATTCTTCTCATGGGCATGTTAATCCATATAGAGGTTCATGATATAAACACTCATTGTTCTAATGCTGACATAAATTCAAATCTTCACTTTGTCGATTAGTGGGCACAATAATGGAAACAATGAGAGAGTTTTGACCATATGTCAACTAATTTGTCCCTTTAAAAAATCTTCATTGATGTGAAAGGGAGCACTGTGTCTATGAGAGATCCTACATGAAAGTAAAAGAGGTCAATATGTAAAAGAGGCCCTACATATTGAAATATTGATAATTAGTTCATGAAAGTGTCCTACATATTGAAATACAAAATTGGTGGACTCAACAAACAAATTATTTACCACACCGCCTTTCGCACAAAATGACACTTCCACCGACAAAGAAATAGATGGGATAGTACGTTGAAGTCATTGAGCCAACACAATGGACTCAGCAGTTGACTAGCATGGAAATCCATGAAAGCATCCAGAGACAGGCCCTATTAGGGAGCCACAATAACCCTTGAAACTCCAAATAGAATGGAGAAGGCTTTGTTTTTCAGTGCCTCTCACAATGAGCTTCGCCAAACTTACAACTCGTGTTTTTTGTAATATATGTTATTACCTATATGTGTAGTAGAATATATATGTATGTTTTACTACACATATATGTAATAAAATATATACGTTATTACACACACACACACACACACACACACCGTAACACATCAAATATGTTATTATATCCCAACTCCATATTACAATACTTGACCCACATCCACCTGCAAAGATAACAATAGTCTAGAGCCTATAACAATAGAGACTTGGGACCCATTTGGATGAGAAGGAGTATGAATTGAGACCCAATTGTCCCACTTAATTAAGTCATTAGATAAATAATAACATAAATAGAAAACATTATTAACCCCATAAACACTTAACAATCAAGTGCTTTTATAACATATTGTATTTGTATATGATCCCTTGTTAAGTTGAAATCCTACAATAGGATTTCAACTTAGCCTCGTTGTTACTTTTTATTGCACGTGTAACCAAAGTATGACAATGCCAAGTTCCTTTGGTTGTCTTGAATGACACCATCATTTATTATCAATCCCTATGAAGCACCATCAAAGTGTAGGTTATGCCAATTAGGTTTTGGTGTTTGCTAGTATATTGATGATGTCTTAGTGGTGCTTTTATCATTGTCATTAGAAACATTTTAGGGTGGGGTTACTAATACTAAAGGACTTCATTTATACATGAACTAGGTTATAGTCATATAATGATGATGATACTTAAGATGATCATGATGGCAATGCCCCTCTTAAATTAAATACAATATTTTGAATGTTTGGAACTCTTAGGTGGTTATGGTACCTTAGACAAGTTCAATTTTCATTTTCATTTATAATAACCATGCAATATTTGGTGAGGGGGATCAAAATCCTAGGATGTATTGCTTCAAGGATTTACAAGGAAAATTTATACCACAGTGAATTAAGGGTTCCACTTGTGTTAGTTATGGTAGGTTTTGACTCATTCATTGCTAAATCACAATTTAATTGATTCAACTAAAAAACCTTAAAACAAACATGAATTAGGTTTGATTTCATGATATGTACATGAACCTCATAAAATTTTAAACCTCATAAATTCATATCTCACCTTTAAATATCTCACAAATCCTTATTCAGGTAAATCATATAACTTGACTATGAGATTTTAAAAAGGCATATCACTTGGCTTCCCCTACTCACCTACTAGGAAAGTCAAGGTAAAGGAGAAGTACCCTAACGTACCTTATCTTCTACTAGGTTATCACCAAAACCTTACTATGAAATAATCACCAAAACCTTAACTCGCAAACCTTCCTTATAGATATCCTAATATTCCTTAGTTACTGAAAGTATATATATGGTTCCTTAACCTAATTTCTAGTCTAATAGCCCTTATTAAGTATAATGGAAGGGGGTTACCCTATTATAACCTAGTCTGAGTTGCACTTACAAGTAAGCCTCCCTCTTAACTCATATATCTCTTTTTCTATCCAACATTATTTTGGATCATTTAATTATTTTATTAGATGAGGTATCACACAAAAGTATAATGGATATATCCGTCTATTTCATTGAGATTTTTATCCTCTTGATTAAGTTGTTAGGTCAATGTTTTACTAAATTAGTTATAGAGACGTATTCCATTCCAATAACAAAGGATATTTCAAGTTCAACATGTGGCAAATTAGAGGCTACCGAATTATAGAAGAAGGATAAATGTTAAATGATTTTGACCTTTTGTGATTTTCCCTCACTAGATTCTATCTAGGCAATCTTTGTTGAAATTGCAATTTTGGATTGATGAATTTGTTGTTTTTACTAGAAAAATGGATTCAAGACCCTCGAATACCCCTACTACACTTCGATTATGTAATGTTAGCATTTGATATCTACGATTTCATCAATCCAAAATGATTCCTTCCATATTTGAAGCCAAAAGTTTCAATTTCTCCTCCCATTATTTTGAATAGTTGCAAAAGGGTGACCTCATTAGACATAAAGATTACACCCTGTCATATATCCTTGTATTTTTTAGTTCTCTTTCAAATATCAACTTGTATGCTTTCAATGACTAGAGATAATATAAATAGAAAGCTCCTTTTGTTCTTTTAATAGAGGTCAACCAATGGAAATGGAATTGGAACTTGATCAAAGTATTAGGTGAAGTCCATGAGATATGAACATTGACCAAAGGTAAAACTCCACACTCTCCAATGCTAGTCCCAAACTCGTTGTAGTATCCAAATTTAATTCTCTTGCTAGAAAAAAAAGTTGTCTATACACATAATATATAATTAAATAATATCCCATGTTAACTAGGTTTGGTTAGTTGACAGGTAAAGAAAGGGTGTTGTGATTCTCAACAAAGATTCAAGATTTGTTTGGTTGGTAGGTAAAGAGGGGATTTTGTGATCCCCCCTGCAACATCCCATTTAAAAACATGTTTGTTTTTCATGGATAATTCACCCTCCAACATGTAGTTTAAAAATTAAGATGGATAAACGTTCTATGACATTGATTTTTTTCCCAAATGTGAACTATTTCTCATGTAGTCATAAAAAATAATGTTAGAAAGGTAAGTTTGCAAGTAAATTAGCCTTGTGTATAAATAATTGAACAAATAAGAAGACAATGGCCTTGCCCAACTAGATTCCCACAAGCTTTGGACTTAGAATGACATTTCTAAATATTCCCAATAAATGGAATGGCCCTTCATTTTAAAAATTCCCACAAGATTTGGAATGTGGATAATATTTAAAGATTAATAAAACCAACTGTGATGAAAATCCATGAATGCATCTAGAGACAAACCTTCTTAGGGATCCATAAAAATCCTAAAAATTCTGTGTAGAATAGAGAAGCCTTTGTTTTTCAATGCCTCTCGTGATGAGATTAGCCAACCTTACAAATTATATGTTTATTAAAGATCACACATATTATATGTTTAATAACATATTCATATCAAATATATATTGTTACATATATATCTTTTGGTTGACTCATTGAATTTCTCTTATGCCAAACATTCATCAAAATATGTTATTTTCACTATGTTAAGGGATTCTACAACTAGAACTTGTCTTTATTGGACAAGACATCTTCTCTAGATGTCTTAGTATAATCATAAAAAACCAAATTTAATGGAGCATTCTTCCTCCTAGGTTAATGCCCCCTTGAATGTGAAAATAAGACCTTCAGATAATTCTTTCAACAAAAGGCATTATCTATTCTAGCATACTTGAATTTTTGAATATAGATGAGGGCCTATTGAGATGAATTGATAGACTAAATATAAATATATGAGGGAAACTCTAGATTGGATGTGACACTCCATATTTGTACTCTTGAAATCAAAACTAGATGGTGCTTGATCACATGGAGAGGGATCTACCCATGCCTTATTTACTTCAGAGAATTTCCCTTTGTGAAATGTTTTCAAGAATAAAATGAACTTCATAACCTATAATATTCTTCCAATACATGCCCCATTTCTTCAAAAATAATTTTTTTTTTTTTTTCAAAAATAAAATTTTTTTTTTTTTGCTCAAATATATATATATTTTTTTAAATAAATCGTTTTCGTCGCAATTTCGACGCAGCATAGAAATCCTGCAATGAATTTTCTATACAAACCACAAAATTTTTCATCTCAATTGCGACGCACCATAGAAATCCTGCAATGATTTTTCTATACAAATCACGACAGTTTTCGTCTCGATGACGACGACCGGTACAAATCCTGCGATGAATTTGTTATACAAATCATGACAATTTTCATCTCAATTGCGACAACCAGTACAAATCTTGCGACGAACTTGCTATACAAATCATGAAAATTGTATAGCGATTTCTTCTCTATATACCCTATGTTTGTCGTAATCGCGACGAACGCTTCGAAAGCTGATTTGTTGCAATATTTTCATTTACTTTGCCTATATTGTTGAGTGTGCGACGATTTCCCTACTGTGTCGCTCTTTCGACAAATTGTTTACTTAGCTGTATTGGCGACAATATTTCTTTTTTTGTCGCAATTGTGACAACTTCCCTACTATTTTCGCTCTTGCGACGTTAATCAAGGTTTGTCGCACGTGCCACGTCACATGAAACGACGTTTAGGAGACTCAAGATTTGTCACAGTATCGACGACATAACGTCGCAAGAGCATCGAAATAGTCGTTGCAAAATGACCCAAATTTTCTAGTGGATATTGAGGTCATGATACAGAGAAACATAACATAGATTGGGATTGTATTTGCACTATGCCAAGGTCTCCAAGAAAATTTTTGGTTGGATGGAATGGAATGTGGTTATGGAAATTGGGATGACAGATTCGTCAATGACGACGAATCAAAGTAGTGTTGGGTTTTGTGAGGCAATTTCTAGTGTCTTTTTGGGTGAAGTTGGCAAGTTTATGTGCTTCATTCAAGGCAAATAGGGTTTTGGGGGTTGAAAGTGTTGTAAAATAAAGGGTTTGAGCAATATTATGGAGTGTTAGCAATTTAATTTACATTGTTTCTTGGGGTTTGAAAGTTTGTATGGTCAATTGTGATCTAAGAATTGATAGGATAGGGTTTCAGATGTCAAGTTCCATGGAAGTGGATATTGTAAGTAGTATTTTGACTTTCTTTTGTGTTTGTGGTTTTGACTAGTTGTGTAGATTCCCATGGTGATCAACTTGAAAATTAGCCCCATTGTTGATATATGATGTCATTTTTATTAAGTTAAATGTCGATTTCAACGATTTCAACTGAAATCAAACAAGCATAAAGTGACGTTGGGGAAAAAGGTAAAGATGGCCCCAAACTTGCTATTGATGAAGCTCCCTCAAAAATCACTAGACATAAAGTAGGTTCCGCTAAGTAGTACATAGACAACCATTATAAAGCTAAAATGAATAATTTGTAGGAGCGCAAAGAGAGGTAGGGTTTCAAAACATTATTTGTATTTGCATTTTATTTTTACAAATATCATTATGAGCATGTAAACTTATTTGTTTGAAGGCCAAAGAATGGAAAAATAAGTTTAAGTGAAAGGATTATGACACACATCATGATTTGAGCTTTGATTTGAGGAAGATTGATGAACTTGGTTTGTATTTATTGTAAATGAAATTTCATGCTCCTCAATCCCACTAATGTTCTAAAAAGACCCCCAACAATTGTTTTTTAATAAAAAAGTTATATTAAAATATAACTAATTTACATATGCAAAGGTCGAGTCTACTATTGCAATGAAATTCTTCTGATATGTCTCTTTGTCCTGATAAAATAGATCATTTACAAATCCAAACCCTCAAGACTATAATTGCAGTGAAATTATTCTATTCAGTGCCTCTATTGTGATTAAAACCCTATCTAACAAACTAATATTATCCTAATTGCTATGGAAATGACTCGGTACTGCACACATATATAAACATCTAACTTCCATAATATATGTACAAAGATAACTGGCTAGACTGGGACAAAAACACTTGATGAAAATATATTAGTGAAGGTACCAATACCAAACCCTTCCATAAATCATCAAAAAATATTAGTGAAGGTATCGATACCAAAACCTTCCATAAATCATCGAGGTTTTAGAATTTTCTTAATCAATTTTTGGAACTCCTCCCACATGTCCCTCTGTTGAGCCTGGATATTTTTATATTAAATTTTTATCCCATGCATAGTTCATATCCATTTTATGCTCTTCTCATTTGTATTATGTTTCATTTCTCCATGTGGCTAACCTTCGTGCAAACTATCGCTTTCATCCATTTCATTTCCACCCTAATTTTTATTTTTCATTGTTTTAGTTCTCAAATCCACAATCCATGTATATATTCTTTATTTGTGTAACACTCTTGTTTCCTCCAGATTGTAATTAATCATAATTAGTAATTTCCATGCAATGGCATGTAAATATTGTAAATAATTAATATTTAATTATAACTTCCAACAACTGACTGTGGAGGTGAAACCTCAAAGTGTTGTCCATGATACTACTAAGGGAAAGAATGAGAAATATAGAAAGGTGGTTCATTATGTCAAGATGATCCAAACTTCCTTCCTGAGATATTTTGGAATATTCAGACTTCTCCTTAGCCCTGATGACAAGGCAAGTCGATTAATGAGGGAGGATTGGTGGTTGAACAACCAACCACCCTCAATGAATACAAATATGGAAAATATGGCTAGGATAATAGAGGTTTCCAACCAAAGGTACAACAGAGTACCAATTATGCAGTCCAGATTGACCCACAAGTTGCCTTATGATAGAAGAAACGAAAGGATAGGTCAAGAAACTTCCAAGAGCATTTGTGCAGGAAAAGGAACGAGAAAGTGAAAGAGGGGAGACACCAACACATGTGGGAACTCGAGGAGAGTTTAGGGAATTTCATAGGGCAAGAAACTAGTCGTAAGGCTGGTCGGAGAACCCAGAAAACTCGACCTGGGCTAAGCGGGGCATGAGCTTGATGTTGGAAAGTCATCTGATAAACCTCAAAGAGGTCGTGGCTAGGTGGGTGTAAGGAAAATATGTACCAAGAGTAGAGTGAAGGAGAGCGACCTATGAATCTTACTGAGAACTTGAGAGACATTCCCTAGTAGTACCATGGCTTGGAACGAGGGTGGAAAGAGTGATAAGAATGAGTGCATTTGAGCCTACGATTAGGTGGAAATTCAAAAACCCATAGTTAGTTGGTTGGATTATCAACTGTAACAGATAAGTATCAATGTACTCTGTGTATTGAACTGAGATGTATGGATGGAATGTATGTATTGTAATAATGAATACAAATGTGTGAATTATGGACTTGTTTATATATATATATATCCATTGGGAGGCCTTTGTGCTTGTGTGAAATGTGTTTGTATGGAATTGTATGTGTATTGCATCCCTAAGCAAGAGGACCTCTAAGATTATCTTGAATAGTCAAGGGACTGTACAAATGGTTCCTCCTGTGAAGTAATTGTGAACTTAATTGTATGCTTGTGTCTCTTGTGAATGTGGTAGGATATCTACTGCAGTGTGTAGCCTATGAAAATAAAACATGCCTATAAACAAAGCATCAACAACACTTCCTAGGAGGAAGGGACATGTTGCCCCAATATAGGAATTGGAATGTCTCAGTGCCTGAGAGAGGCCTTTGCGTAGGTTAGAGAGCCTTAATTATTATTTGGAAGAGGAGGGATGGAAATGAGGATGTAAGACATGAAAGAGTAAAAAACAAAGTTCCATGAAATAGAAAAAAAAAACTTTGGTTGAAAAACCAAACAAATGGAGTAATTTCTTGCAATTTCTACAAGTTAAAAATACAAGGCAGCTTAATGAAATTTTTGTCCATGTACTCTATCAATTCAAGTTTGAGTTTTAAGGCCAACAAAGTGTAATTTTCAACAATTTCATGTTAAAACCTTGTGCAACCGAATGGACATCAAGATACATGGACCTGTTTCTATATTCCTATTCACTATGCCAATAATAGAGATTAGAGTTAACAAACTTAAGTTTTTGTTATGGAGCACTCGAAATGGACACGGGGAAGTGCTCTAGAAATGGCCCCTCTTAATAGAATCATGCATCAATGCTTGCGGTCGATTTGTAGTGGATCAGAACCTCTTGCAAATTTGTTTATATGGAATAAAAAGAAGGCTGAAATATAGCGCATCTAACTCCTCCATATTTAAATACATGAGGGTGACAAGTGTAGATAGAAGTATCAAACCCGATCTTTCCACTTCTTTAGCTGACCTCCAAAAACCCTAGGGTGGGTGTGTGATTCTCTACGGATTACTCTCGCTAACCGTTGATCAACTGAATATTTAGTAGCTAATCTAAATTTAAGCCATATAGCTCAACTCGACGTGCCAGCTGATTTCATGCGTAGGTCTTTTGAGATTTCATTCGTTTGCATTTCTTCAAAAGTGTCATCAAATTTGAAGGGCTACTCTTAATTTCAAGTTGAAGTACATATATTCATTCAATACTTCCTTCCATGATGAAAAGTTGAAAAAATAGTTTTACTTCAATTCACAAGATTAAATTAGGTACATTCCTAATATATATATATATATATATATATATATTATCTTTCCAATTACTTAAAATGTTAAAATTTAACAAACAACCATACAAATAAGTTGAAATTTCAGTAGAAAATAATAATAAGCATACTCTGTAATTTCAAATATAATCATTTGATGAATTATATATATTAATTATAATAAAAATTCATAACCATTGAGGCACATTTTCTTTGGAGGAATTTCAAAGTGTTAAAAATGACAATATAAAACTTTAGACACAATCAAAAAATCAAACATTTTTGTGAACACCCATATAGAGAGTATGTAATCTATGTATTCATATGATGCATGAGCACCACATTTTTTGGAAGAGATAGGGGTTTGATTCAAGAAAAGATCTTCCATTATATTTTTTATGCATTGACATTCTATCATTATTACGAGGCAACCACTCATGGGAAGGGGGAAGAGACAACCTTCCATTTTATGGGGATGTTTCCTCCATGGTTTCATGTCCATTATGGTTGTTATTGTAAGGGTTGTCCCATGTGCTTATGGTTGGTAAGATATAAGTTGGTGAAGCTTCTTGTTGAAAATGTGGAAAAAGGGGGATGGATGGAGAGGGATACCATGCCTAGAATGTCTATAATAGTTGGGAAAATACTCTTAGACCTACAACCTTGCTATTGTTGCTCTTTTACTATCTTGAGGATAATCATTTTTTATCCCAATTTATTACTAGAAGGAAGACAATAAATTAGGCTCTTTCTACACAAATTGAAGAGCATTGGTCTGATTGTTGTTAGAGGGCTTGGAGAGATTTGTAGTGAGCATACTATCTTGTCAAGAGATCAATTAATTGGGTTGAATAAGGTTACAACCACGTATGAGATTCCTTCACCTTGGAGGTATCATAGTCTCGCTTGGGGGTGGAATCCTTGGTTGATTTTTACAATTGGGTGGAAAATTGCTTCATGTGAAATGACCGTATCTTCATGTGAAATGTTTTTTTGTTTTTTTTTAAATATTGAATTTACTAGGTAATAAAAGAATTAAAAATACCCATTTTATTTCCAGTACTATTTTATATTTGCATATGAATTCTGTAATTTATCATTGTTAAAGGTTAAATTTAGCCTCAATGGTGAATTATGAGGAAAAGTAATTTTGTGGATAGTGTTGGATGGCCAAGGAAGGCATCTCGAGATGCCACAATAGAATATTCATATATTGAAACCATTTGATTAGTGAAAATAAAACATTGAAATATTTGAAAAATCAAAAATTCATTTAAGATAATAAAAAAATATTGATTCATGTGGAATAAACCATTTGATTAGTGAAAATAAAACATTGCAATATTTGAAAGTCCAAACTTCATTTAAGAAATTGATTCAAGTGCAATATAATAGAAAATTTTATTACGCTATTTTGATAGGTCTTTGTATAATTGTTTTAAGTTTTGGTATTTTTCATTGGAATTTGACAATACAAATATGGGGAAAACCTAATTTTCAGTTGTTTAAATTGTATTTCTGAATACATAAATAGATTCAAAGTATTGAAAAAACTCAATACACGTTCTAATTTGCATATCCAAGAATTTCTCACTAAATTTCCAATAAAATTAAACATATAATATCACCCAAAAAAAATCAAAACATAAAACATTTACACTATAAAACATTTCTTAGAAACATTGTTTCTACAACCTCAAAAAAAAAAATGATTAAATATTAGGTTAATATTTTTATTCTTGTAAAGACACATTTTTCATATTCTACAAACTAGCACTAAAATGGAGTCTAAAGCATATACAACCATTTTGTCAAATATATGGCCGTGAAATGACAAACATACTTGAAAAAAATAATGATTTATAACAATGAAATATTAAAATTAAATATCTTAGTTACTTGAGACCATATCAAATGCTCTATCACAAGTATGCCGTGAAATTAAGCAATGATCTCATTAAAAAGATTTAAAAACACAATTATACAAAACAAATATTAAACACAATATAATATTTGCAATCAAAATATCTCAATTAAGGTAGGCTAAATATATGAAGTTCATAAATTAAATATATAAAGTAGAAACATAATCAGTGAGCGTTATATCTGTAACTTCCATTTAAAAACAAGCAAATAGTTAAATACGATATAATATTTATAATCAAAATGTCTGAATTAAAGTAGGCTTAATATTTATAATCAAAATGTCTGAATAAAATTAGGCTTAGAATCAAAATGTATTAATTAAAGCAGGCTAAACATGTAATGCTGATAAATTAACTATATAAACTAGAAACATAATCAGAGAATGCTATATCTATAATTTGCAGAGAAAAAGCTAAAGCTCCGTGTGAGGACTATCACGGTCATTCTCTTCCTCCTCAACCTCCGTCTGAGGACTATCCTTTTCCTCTTCCTCTCGTCTGCAGACGCGCTCTTCCTCGTAAACCCTCCCAGATTTTCAAAAGTAGCGTTTATCGGGAGCGCAATGCTTATCTTCCGAGCACACGAACAGGCCTTCCAGAGCATATCCATCCTTCTTTATAATCACTTCCGCCTCTCCTATTTCTAGAACAGCGTCCGTCCACTCATTGGATAACAGTCCCTGAGGATCGTATTTTTTCTTGACTTCTAGTTTTTTCTTGACTTCTAGAAAGGCGTCAGATTTCTTATATTTTTTCAACACCCCATCAAATGAAAGGTTTCGGTTCTTTCCCCAGTGAGGCGTACCTCCATATTTCACGAGAGTCATTTGCTCCAACACATCTTCATAGAGTCTCGGGGTGTTGGGATCCTTTGCCCGATAGTATGTCATTTCGATATCCACTGAATCCTCTTGTTTTTCGATATCTACTGAATCCTCTTGTTTTCCCAGATAAGCACTAGAAGCTTTTACATAACGTATTAGAAAGCCATTGTACAGATCGGCGCCACACAAGATTTTTGACGTCCGAAAGAAATTTCCCGATATTGGAAATGTTGATACTGATTCCAATCTCAAAGAAAAATAAGCATTCGATTTGAGGATCCCATGGGCATGTTGAGTCCTCCTTACTCTTAAGACACGATCCAGATGATTGCATGTCATTCTGATAACCAATTACCGGATATCCTGAAAACTCTTGATCTTCTTTAGTCCTGTGTCGTTTTTTATAATCATATCAAACGCAAGCTTGGAGAGAACACACTAGGCATCAGCCTTGTTGGTGGTTTCTGCCGTCTCCTCTGCAAATTCAATCAGTGACGGCAGATTACAGTGAGTTAGGGCATGATTAGAGAGTCTGGTTGCTCCGAGAGGGAGCATCGTGTCACAACTCTCATCTTCTGGTTCTTCCAAACAACCCCCGCAACAGAGGCCACAAGCTTGTTTTCCGTGGCAAAATAGATGACTTGAGCAACTCTGCAGGAACCTCAATCGGGAAGCACACCATAAGCATTAGAAACATTGGAATTGGTATATCCATCAGAACATTCAGCCAAGGGAGCTAGTAGACTGCATTTCAGATTTGGTGCTAACATAAACAAAGCATAGCACGAGAACGAAATAGTGGTGTGAAATTCCATTGGACGATATCAAAGTGCACAGAGTGAACTGTACTAACAATACATAGCTTGAGTATTGGACGAGCTGAAGCCTCCGACGTGTTTAAATCATAGTTAGCAAATTTGGATTCTAGTCATATGGAAAAAACTTGATTGAAAAAAATTGGGAGTATACATTTTTCAGAATTTTAGAAAATTGAAATGGATAATCATTATATTCAAATAAATAAAGTGAACATTTCTAAGTTAAAATCTTTTGCAGCTGATTGGGCATTAAGATACATGGAAGTGTTTGAACAAGAGGATTGGAAATGAGAATGGAAATCATGAAAAAGTAAAAACAAAGTTCCATAAAATAAAAAAAATTAATCATTGCTTGAAAAATCAAACAAGAGGAAGGGATTTCTTTTATACTAGTTAAAAAAACATGACATTTTAATGAAATTTTCAACCACATACTCTATTAATTCTCAAGCTTGAGTTTTAAGGTTAACAAAGTGCAATTTTCAGCACTTGTATGTTAAAATCTAGTGCAACTAAATGGACATCAAAATACAAAGAAGTGTTTGAAGAGAAAGGATGGAAATAAGGATAAAAGCCATAAAAAAGTAAAAAACAAAATTTCATAAAATAAAAAACAATTACCATTGCTTAAAAAACCAAACAAATCNGGAATTTCCATCCATCCATGTACTCTATCCTCTATCAATTTAAGTTTGAGTTTAAAACCAACAAAGTGCAATTTTCAACAATTGCTTGTTAAAACCTTCTGCAACGGAATGAGCATCAAGATACATGGACCTATTTCTATATTCCTATTCACTATGCCAATAACAGAGAGCAGAGTTAACAAACTTAAGTTTTTGTTATGGAGCACTCGAAATGGACACGGGGAAGTGCTGTGGACACGGGGAAGAGCATCAATACTTGTAGTCGTTTTGTAGTGGATCGAAACCTCGTAAAGAAAGAATCTTGGAATGAGGGAAATGCTTAAGGTTTTGAGTGAATAAATTACACAAGTTTTTAAAGAATTTTTTACAATTTTTTTATATCGAATAACAAGAAGGCTGAAATATAACTTATCTAAATCCTTCATATCTAAAGATATGAGGGTGCCAAGTGCAGATAGAAGTACAGAACCTGAGCTTTCCACTTCTCTAGCTGACCTCCAAAGCAATATTTATAATTGGAAGATCTTTTGATATTTCATTAGTTTGCATTTCTACAAAAGTCTGATCAAATTTGAAGGACTATTCTTAATTTCAAGTTGAAGTACATATGGTCATTCAACCCTTCCTTCCATGATGAAATAATTGTACTTCAATTCACAAGATTAAATTAGGTACATCCCTATATATATATATATATATATATATATATATATATATATATATAATAGTGTCCTTCCAATTACATAAAATTTTAAAATTTAACAAACAACTACATAAATAAGTTGAAATTTCACTAGAAATTAATAATAATAATATAAAACTTTAGACACAATCATAAAATCAAACAATTTTGTGAACACCCATATAAGAGAGTATGTAATCTATGTATTCATATGATGCATGAGCACCACATCTTGTATTCATATTTTGATCATACCCCACTCATGCTCATTTTGTATCTTATTAGAAAAGAAGAAATTGTAGTATATACCATAAAAGCAATGAAGAGACCCTACCTGTGTTATATGCATCTAAACCTAAGGTGACACAAAATTAAAGGAAATTAGTAATCAAGACCACCAAGAATGTTATTTTTATTAAGAATATTGATTGTTTGTTTTATCTCTCAAACCACAAGAAATGCATGAAAGAGTGGGATGTTAGAGTAGAGCATAATTCACAATCCATAAGTTTGATGATAATAAAAATTATGTTATCTTCTCCATAGCTTTCTTAAGAGTCTCACTAGCTTCAAAAATGTTGTTCCGAGCATTAATGCTACAAAGAATAAGTATTTTTCATTGGAATCCAAAGATATAAATATGGGGAAAATATAATTTTATGTTTTTTAAATTGCATTTCTAAATGTATAATTGGATTCATAGTGTTGAAAAAATATTGGGCACTCAATTATATAGATTTAACCACTCTAATCTACACATCCAACAATTTCTCACTAAATTTTGGGCAAAATTGAATAGATAATTTCACCTAAAAAATCAAAAGGTAAAACATTTAAACTACAAAACATTTCCAAAATACATCTTCCTACCACCCAGATGGGGTAACATGAGGCGAAAGCGGGAGGACAACTGGCTAGGACAGATGGCGATGGGAATTAATGTCCCAAGCCGCCACCCCTCGAAGATATAACTCCCCATGAAGCACACCTTAATGACATTTAACTCAATGCGCCCGGACAAGCACTCGGACGAGTGCTCCAGCTAGGCCACAGGTACCAAGAGCCCGAACCAGTCCTATCAGCCTTCAATGGCGATGGGAAAGATTTCAATGGCCCCCAGAGGCGTTAAAACTGTCCAAGACGCATTCTTTCTCCTGTTCGTTGCAATCTACCATTCCAGCACTGTGTCTCTCGACCCTCCTAACTTCTTCGCTCGCACTCTGCATGCCTTTCAANCCTGTGCTTCTTCCCACCATGCCCTGAGATAGAGGCAAGTCCAGGCGAGCCACCAAAAACAAAAATGTCTACACCTGTGACAATCGACTCACAGTCTCTCAACGAGCTCTAATTGCCCATTTTAGCCGCCCCTGCAAACACACCAGCAACTCTCAGTCAACCCTGCGTAGCCCAAAATTGAAAACTCTGCCACCCCAGACCCAAACCTCCTTGCGCACACCAAAAAAGGAGACCCTATCCCCCATCATGCATTCTCCACCGCTACCTCTTCTTTCCCCAGCCAACACTTTGAGGGCAGAGACACCTCAGGGCCTCAACATGGATAAAGAGGAGGCACTGCCTCCACTTCAACATGCAGGGCCACCCTCTTCTTCGCAATCAGGCCCAAGCCTAGGGAAGAAGACAGGGTCACCCTCTATGACTTGCCTCCCAAGTCCCTCCATCCTCGATTTTCAGCCTCACTGGTGGGAAGGTGGTTGCATTGTAGAGGACGAAATCCCTCCTAGATGGCAAGTTTTAGAAGAAGGGGTGAAGATGGAAGACGCAGGTACAGAAGGCAATGAGAAGGGCTCACATCACATCCATTATCTGGCAATGGAGCACCTTGAGCTCCTTTTTGATATCAGGCAGTGACAGGACAAGTAGGCGCATGGACAAAGGATCATCAACCAGCGATTGGATCTGTTGTTTAAGGATTTTTCAGACACTCCAATGTCAACAAGTTGCCCCACTTGCAAGAAGAATTTTGTCCCGGCCTTCACTTCTCATGGACACCCAGGTTCCCCATTGGCTTGACGCGGCCTACCCCAGACTCTGTTTTCTATCAATTACAGTTTTAAATCTTTTTTACAGTTGTATAACTAGCATAGTAATGGCAGCTCTGTATGAAGACAACCTTAGGTTAGCGAGTTGGAATGAAGTTCCAGTTGAAACTTTCAGTATTTTTTTTACAATTTTGTAAACAATTTCACAGCCATGACAGATCTATCATCACTTGGAGGCACCTGTTCTGGTTTCCCTTCTGTGGCAGGACAGGTGGCTACCAAACAATTCACAGTTACACACTTATGATATAATATAATGTTATACTTTTTATTTAAAAAAAAAAATACATCTTCCTACAACCATATAAAAATAATTACAACCCCATAAAAATAATTAAAATGAAAAAAATAAAAATAAATAAATAAAACATTTAAACTACAAAACATATTCTACAAAATTGCAAGAGGCATCGTCCCTGCAACCTGATAGAAATGATTAATAAAAAATGATTAATATTAGGTTAACATTTTTATTGGATGTAAAGACACATTTTTCACATTCTACAAACTAGTAGTAGGATGCACTCTAAAGCATATACAACCATTTGGCGAAAGATATGGCTATGAAACGACAAATATATTGTTAAAAAATGAAAGATTTATAACAATCAAATACTAAAATTAAATATATTAATTACTTGAGACCATATCAAAAGCTCTATCTTAAATATGCCATGAAATTAAGTAATGATCTCATTCAAAAATTTAAAAACACAATTATACAAAACAAATATTAAACACAATATAATATTTATAATCAAAATATATGAATCAATCAAAATATATGAATCAAAGTCGAATAAATATATGAAGTTCATAAATTAACTATATAAACTAGAAATAGAAACATAAAGAGTCCTATATCTATAACTTCCATTTAAAAACAAACAAATTGTTCACTTCAATATACTATTTATAATCAAAATGATTATAGTAGGCTTAATATTTATAATTAAAATGTATGAATAAAAGTAGGCTTAGAATCAAAATGTCTGAATTAAAGCATGCTAAACATTTAATGTTGATCAATTAACTATATAAATTAGGAACATAATCAGAGGCAGAGAAAAAAGCTAAAGCTCAGTGTGAGTGTGAGGACTATCACAGTCATTCTCTTCCTCCTCAACCTCTGTCTAAGGACTATCACGGTTGTTATCTTCCTTTTCCTCTTCCTCTCCTCTGCAGACACGCGCTTCCTTGTAAACCCTCCCAGATCTGCAAAAGTAGTGTTTATTGGGAGCACAATGCTTATCTTCCGAGAACATGCACAGGCCTTCCAAAGCACATCCATCCTTCTTTATAATCATTTATGCCTCTCCTATTTCCAGAAAAACGTCCGTCCACTCATTGGATAACAGTCCCTGAGGATCATTTTTTTTCTTGACTTTTATAAAGGCGTCATATTTCTTATATTTTTTCAACACCCCATCAAATGCAAGGTTTCAGTTCTTTCCCCAGTGAGGGGTACCTCCATATTTCACCAGAGCCATTTTCCCGATTTCCTCCAACACATCTTCATACAGTCTCAGGGTGTTGGGATCCTTTGCCTGATAGTATGTCATTTTGATATCTACTGAATCCTCTTGTTTCCCCAAATAAGCACTCGAAGATTTTACGTAACGCATTAGAAATCCATTGTACATATCGACCCCACACAGTGTATCTAGTGATATGGCTAGTGAAAGACATGAGAGCTCTCTGATATTTCTTGATTGTATCTACATCAATTTCAAAGTTTGGTTTGTATTCATGTGGTGATGGTGGGTTTGGGTTTTCTCTAGGTACAAGCTCCATGTTATTTAAGTATGTTGCATTTAAATAAGGGAAAATTAAACTTTTATTTGCTTTGATAATTTAAAAAAAAAATGAAATACAAAAACAATTAGGTTTAGAAACTTCATTGGAACTAATCAAACACCATGTAAGAAGAGTCATACAATTCCTCCTCAAGCTCTCCTAAATTTGCTCTTCAATTTTCTCAAGGAAACGAAAAACATGTTGCTCAATCTCTTCTATGACAATGGACTAGGTGCGACCCTTTTTTCCCAATTTACATTACATGAACGCACATGCATTCTTAAGAACACATATTTGTCATTGAGTTGGCAACGTGCATGGTCATTCAAGGAACATTGAGGCTACAGGCTCACAAGCACATGTGTGTCTCTAAGAATGAGCGTGTCTGCATGTGTGTGTGCATTCTTGGCCACCCCATTGCCACCTTTTCGACCATCATCTTCATACAAACTCACTCATATATGTCATATCCTTTGGAAGAGATAGGGGTTTGATGCAAGAAAAGATCTTCCATTATATTTTGTATGAATTGACATTATATCTATATTAGGAGGCAACCACTCATGGGAAGGGGGAAGAGACAAGCTTCCATGTTATGGGGATGTTTCCTCCATGGTTTCATGTCCATTATGGTTGTTATCGTAAGGGTTGTCCCATGTGCTTATGGCTGGTAAGATATAAGTTGGTGAAGCTTGTTGTTGAAAATGTGGAAAAAAGGGGATGGTTGGAGAGGGATACCATGCCTGGAATGTTTAGAATAGCTAGGACAATACTCTTAGACCTGCAACATTGTTATTATTGCTCGTTTACTATCTTGAGGATAATCATTTTTTATCCCAAGTTATTACTAGAAGGAAGACAATAGATTAGGCTCTTTCTACACAGATTGAAGAGCATTGGAAAAGAAAAGTACTAAGAGGGAGTGTTGAGCACAGAAATAGTGGGTCTTCCTTGTGTTGTGTGTGGTAGTGGAAAAGAGTGCCATGGTTGGTCTGATTGTTGTTAGAGGGCTTGGAGAGATTTGTAGTGAGCATATTATCTTGTCACGAGATTAATGAGTTGGGTTGAATAAGGTTACAACCACGTGTGAGATTCATTCACCTTGGTGATATCATAGTCTCACTTAGGAGTGGAATCCATGGTTGATTCTTACAATTGGGTGGAAAATTCTTCTCATCAACTAATTTGGTGGACATGGTTTTATTTATAGATAATTATTCATAACCTCATCTTCATGTGAAATATTTTTTTGTTTTTGCTAAATATTGAGTTTACTTGGTAATAAAAGAATTAAAATACCCATTTTATTTCCACTACTATTTTATATTTATATTTGGATATGAATTCCGTAATTTAACAATATTTCCACTACTATTTTATATTTATATTTGCATAGGAATTTGGTAATTTATCATTGTTAAAGGTTAAATTTGGCCTCAATGATGACTTGCAAGGAAAAGTAATTTTGTGGATAGTGATGGATGGCATAATATAATAGAAAAAATGAGAAGCCTATTTTGATAGAAATTGATTCACCTGCAATATAATAGAAAAATTGATCAGGCTATTTTGATAATTTGCAGAGAAAAAGCTAAAGCTCAGTGTGAGGACTATCACGGTCATTCTCTTCCTCCTCAACCTCCGTCTATAAATGACCTTTTTCATAGCAGGGTACCACGTAACAGCTGCGAATTCGTGCTCCTCGCCAAACCCCTCTATCCTGCCTTCGAGATCGTCGTCATCCGTGAATTCGTTTGTGATTTTACGTTTGAACATAGATTGCAGTTGGAGGGTTACCTACAACACAGAAAAAACGTCAAGATGAGTAGTATTCACAGAAATAGGGCATGAAAATCTTCAACTCATTGGACAATCTTTGGTGCTGAATAAACCAATGATCAAGCTACATAACAATAGCCGTGTGAACTCCATTGGACGATACCACAGTGCGCACAGAGAACTCTACTAACAACACGTAGCTTGAGCACTGGACGAGCTGCGCGGTGTTTAAGTAGCTCAGGAACGTGGGAGAACGTATATTATAAATATGGAACGTTTTCCACGTGAGTATATTATAATCATGGAACGTTATGCCACGTGACTATATTATAATCATGTTTAATCATAGGAGTAATCGACGTGCAAACGGATAAGATTATGATTTTAATATACTCACGTGTCATAATTATAATATTTTGTAATCATGTTTAATAATATACTCACGTTAGATGGTTATAATATATTATAGTTATAGGAGTAATCGACGGGCAAAACAGGCATTGGCTGCTTCAAGGAACGTGAGTATATTATAATCATGTTTAATCAAGGAACGTGGAGACAGCGCGTGCGTTTAGGCTGTCGTTTACTTCGGTTTAATATGCCATTGGAAACAGTGATAACGGATAAGGCTGATAATAGTTATAGGAGTAATCGACGCCATTGGAAACAGTGATAACGGATAAGGCTGCCGTTTACTTCGGTTTAAGATCTAGGAAACAGTGAGCACAAAGTTGGAATTTCAAATTTATCGAAATTTTGATGTTGGTCATTTATTTTTCAGGTCTGTTATTTTAAGTTTAAGTTTAATCTCAAATTCATGAGTGTCAAATTGTGTGTTTTGTTATATGTAAATTTGAGTAGGTCATTGAATAGATATTCAATTAGCTATTAACATTTTATGTGAATTAGGAGTATGTGTTGGCATGTTTTACAGGCAGCGTATTCTTGTCATTGATGGTAAGTACAACAACGAGGATGACTTAAGTACAGGAAGAATGTGTCAGGCGGGCACTAGAAGTATTTTGGAAAGACGTAGCAGAGCAAGCTCGATAAGATCGGAAGAGATAGTGCAGAGTATGTGTGTTTGTCATTGATGGCAAAGATCATTACCAGCAGCGCAGGGATAATGGCATGGCAATGGCAAGTTCAACAAGTGATCGTTGGATCCCATTCAGAAGCGTAAACTCCAGGAGTCAAGGAAGCAACTCACGGCAGAAAATCGCGAAATGCGAAACCACGACTTAATCTCCATTTCGAAGTTTCGGATACCGAGAGTTGGAGGTGTCAAGGAAACTCATGACAAAAAAGATGAAATCACGAAATGTGAAACCACGACGTTTCGGAGTTTCAGATACCGGGAGTTGGAGGAGTCCAGAGTCGAGACTCTTCATCACAAGAGTCCCGAAGTTGCGAAATGCGAAACGTCGAAATCCCGAAACAGACACATAAACAAAGACTCAATTTCAAAGTTTCACAGAACAGGAAATCAAAGATCAAAGGAACTTTAACCTTTGAAGTAGCGAACCCCGAAATCCCGAAACAAGCACATCAACAAAGACTCCATTTCGGATTTTTGCAGATCGAGAAATCAAAAATCAAAGGAACTTTAACCTTTGAAGTAGCGAACCCCGAATCTTGAAACAGGCACATCAACAAACCATGTCAGCAAACCACGTCAGCTAAGGACACGTGGCACAATCAGGCACAACGAAGGCTCGTGAATTTGTGAAATGATCCTGGTCGTTGAAGCCAAAGGACAAATGGCGAAAGATTGGCATTCACTGACTGAAAGGTCAAAGGAAGGAGTGCTCTAACCTCTCTAACTCGCGATATGAGAAGTCGCGAAATAATCCTAACCGTCGGATCGATGATTGATTTGGACCGTTGATCAGACACGACGAAGGCCCGTGAAGTTTCGAAATCACGATAAGATCTGGACCGTTGGGTCCATAGGACACGTGGGGAAGATCGTCATTTCGCTAACTGGAAAGTCAAAGGAGTGGGGTTCCCTAACCGCTCGAACTCGTGATATGCAAAATAGTGAAATGCCGAAATGTGAAATCGCGACATGGAGTTTCGGAGTTTTGGGGATCACGACATGGAGCGTCAAGATATCTCATCACAAGAATTGTCGAAATCGTGAAATGCCAAAATGTGAGATTGCGACTTGGAGTGTCGAGACACTTCTTCACAGGGATGTCGAAATGTCGAAATGAGGAAATGAGGAAACACTTTTTGGTGTAGGCTGTGGTCACTGTCAGTGATCATGTGAGAGGGAGGAGCTAGCACCAAGTTAAGCTCATTTTCAGTGATCGTAACATGAAGAGTCAAGACTCTTTACCACAGGAATGTCGAAATGCCGAAATGCGAAATGGTGAAATCAAAGCGAAACCCTGTGCTTGTAATCCAACTGTGTTGGATACTTGGAAATCTGATCGAAGGGCTATTGTTTCTCTTCACAGTTAATCGATCAGTTACGATTCAGTTAGCAGAACTAAATCATGACTCTTGGACGGTTGGTGATTCAGTTGTTGATGCGTTTTCTTGGAGGTTCACAGTGTAACTACTAGAAACGACTGATGGTTTCTGTCAGAGGACTCGAAGAGACTTCAAGGTGATCGCCAGAGAAGATGAAGAGTCTCGAGGCATCTTCCAATGGCATGAAGATTGTTCATAGAGGCTATTGACAGATGTAAGACCGTTGGAGCCTGGAACTACAACAGAGGGAATGAGCTCGACTGTGACAGAGAAGACGAAGAGTCTCGACTGTTGGAGAGGCTAAGGAATCTCGGCATAACACCCAATGATGATGGATGCATGGGTTTAACTGCCAGAGAAGCTGAAGAGTTGTAATGATGATCAGGTAGAGCACTCTACATGGGGAGAGCATGCAAAAGCATTATGAATAGAGGATGCAGAAGATGCACAGGGAGAATAAAAACGAAGAATAGAGAAGAGATTGGGTGTTGTTGAGAGTGATTCAGGTATGTAGAAGGAGGCAGAGTGCAGCAGCTGAAATGCACAGAAGAGGAATGGTGCATAGAAGGGACATGGTGCACAAAGCATAAAAGGCAGAAGAACATAAAGCGTAAGGAAGGTGTGCAAGAAGACACTGATGCAAGTAGAGCAGAGCAGTGTAGCAGAACAGTGATGAGACCGATAAGCCATTGATAAATATTGTATCACTGTGATAAATTTACAGATAGCAAACTTTATATCTCATGGTGGTAGGGAGGTGCTAGGGAGGATTGTTGTCCTTAGAGGTTCAAGTGGGTGCTTGAACACAGGGAGTTGTAGCTTCCATCTGGTTGCAGCCAGAGAAGCCAGGGTGGAAGGGTGGTGCAAGGGAGAATTGTTGTTCTCTGTTATACAGGTTGGTGCCTGTGTGACTGGAAGTTGGTGCTTCCATCCAGTTGGTGTTGGAACACTTAGGGAGTTGTTGCTTCCTTCTAGTGGGTGCTAGAGAAACCAGGGTGTTGGTGCTTCCTTCTAGTAGGTGCTAGAGAAAACAGAGAGTTGGTGCTATCAACAAGTTGCAGCTTGCAAAATAGAGGTTGTAATCTCACAATGAGTTGGAGCTCATATGTATGATAATGTATAGAATATAAAGATTACTTATCATACCAAGAAGAAGAGGTTTTTACCCTTTATAGGTTTCCTCAAGAAATATCTGTCTCTGTATATTTCATATGTGTGACTGATGTCGAATGTTCTATTACTTACCTCCCTGCATTATTGTGATTGTCATTAAGTGCTCTGCAAAGAGTTTAAAATAAGCATAATTGTTTAAGCACAGTAACAACTAATTCACCCCGCCCTCCTCTCAGTTTTCCAACAGTATGGACTAATTAAATTTCAAGGATTGGGATTCTTAAACTAATTAAATTTTGTTTATTGTTATATTTAATCTTCCAACAAACCTTTTTTCAATCCCTATGAAGTGGAACGTCAAATTGATTGGTTGATATTTTTTATACCGATAAATTTTGACTTGTAGATTTTGTATCCATTCCACGCCTGGTGAACACATCCAACCTTCTCCACAAAATGAATTCATTCCACAAAACCTTGAACGAAATAATAATAAAAGACTTCCTATACATTAAATACCTATACTTATTTTTAACATGGATTAGCATAAGCTTATGCACTTGAAAGCATACATGATATTCCCTATTGTGTAACATAGATTAACATAAGCTTATGCACTTGCAAGCATACATGATATACCTATGAGAAAGAAATGACGAATGATGATCATCCTTCATGATGTCGAAGCATGGTGCCCATATCCAATTAGGAGGTGCTTCCAGATGAAGAAAGGCCAACATAGCTTAAATTACTTTTTGAAACAATGGTTGTTGTGACTGGAGCAACATAATTAAGTCAGTAAAATGTTAGGTTATTATTATGTAATCATATACAAGAAGGGAAAAGAGAATTTTGTAGTTGATATGTTGTTCAAGAAAGATGAGGAAGAATCCCTCTTTTCCTTATCCTTATTAGTAAAGGTACAATAGAAATGGTTGGATAATAAAAATGTGGTTCAACTTATCGAACAACTTAAGGAGGACCCCAAATCCCATAGAGGCTATACTCGGTAGCATGATAACTTTTGGTATATAAAGGAGATATTTTTTGGGTATAAAACTCTACTTCAAAATAATGGACCATGTTAACAGAATTGCATTACTCTACTATCGTAGATCACTAAGGCTTTCATAAAATGTACGAACGGGTTAAGCACTCCAAAACCATCACCATAGAGTGACTTGGTTGTGTGTTTATAACTCTCGACTCTCTAAACCTGTGAAAAGTCATGATGTTTTTAATAAATTACTGGTATGTACCCCACCTTTTACATGGGCAACTTATATACAAATTAAAAAATGTAATTTTGAAATTCAAAAGTATTATCTTAATAAATTAACTTCGAAGGATAAAATTGGAGAAATTAGAATTTTTATTTTAACCAATGAATAAGTTTAAATGTTTAATGATTAGTTTTTTTTGTTTTTTTTTTTCAATTTTATCCAAACTTGACTATAAAAGAATTGGAATTGGAATTTTTTTGTTATTAAATTTGAATTTTTTTCTTGTAAAAATGGATTCAACATTCTCAAATATTTCAATCAAAAAATACTATCTTAATCACTTAAATTTAAAAGAAAAAATTACAGAATTATTTTTTATTTTTAATCAAAAAGTTAATCCTCACTCACTTTCTCATATTTAATTTTGTCTAAACTTGTGAAAAGTTGTGAGCCCACTTTTTTTCTTTGGAATGTGGAAAAATCTATCATAACTTAGTTGTTTAGTGACACGTGTTGGCGCAAGTTTGATCAGACCAGGGTTCTTATCAAGTTACCAACAAAAGGTAACAAGTAGTCTAGAGCGCTGGCATTTTCATCTCCTCCGAAGAGAAGAAGTCTCACCCGAAGTGTTGTTGAGACAAATGGATAGGGAAGGGAAAGGAAAATACTTAGGAGGATTCACAGAACCTTCAAGATTCATCCTGATCTTGCACAAAACATCTAACTACAGAACAAATCTGAACTCATAAGTGAAAGAATTGAAACTACTTATGTTGCGGAAAAGCATTCAAACACAAAGACAACATGTGGAACCCATGAACCATAAAGAAATGCTATGAAGATACAATGCATAAGGATAAATGCAAAAAGACACAACATATTTTGAAATTTTGGATCCTTCTTCATATATTATCTTCAGATCTTTCTTCATTTACAAACTCAGAGATACACAGTAGCGCTTGGTTACAGACTCTTGGCTCTGCCACCATGTCGCAGAGCTCTAACTCCCAAAAGGATGTACAGATTACATTACAGACTCAAAACTCTGACTTCTCAGCAATATACAATAACTATTATCAAAGCCTTACACATGCGATACCAACTAACCAAATCAACAACATCCAACCTGACCTAACCCAACTGACAACAACCTTTTATAATCGTATTCATCCCTATATATAAGCAAGGTCGTGTCTTCTGGATTTGGCTTGCACACTTTCTTGTTCTGTTGCAGTCGCTTTTGCTTTGTTGGCGTTGTGTTGTCCTTTTCGCACTTGATTTTTGTTGCTTCTCCTTGCTCTGTTGTCCAGCTTCTTCTGAAGCTTTCACAACTCATACTAGGCCAAAACTTGCGCAATTCCTTATCCAAAAATGAAGGGCCCAACCGTCTCCAACCACAAACCTTGACTCGCCCTTGAGTCCAGTACTCGGCTCTTTCGCAGCTTCCAGGAGAAACTATTGTTTTCCCCTGTCCTTCTTTTCCTCTTTCTTTTTCTCTTTTGCTTGCACTTTCTCTTCTTTTGCCTCTTCAAATGAAGGGCCCAACTATGGGATCGACTCCAAGGTCCGCTTCTTCACTGCTTGGAAAATTCCAACTTTATCCTGCCACTTCCTGGCAAGGAGTGAGGCCTCGGTGACTAATTGTTGGGTCACATCTGTAATGCATCCCCTGGGCTTGGATGCGACCAATGAGTTCAATTCAGAATCTGTTGTTGCATCGACTTGATGCATCTACATATAAACTGTCTGAACGAAAGGCCAAAAGTCGTGCAGCTCCTTCTTTGCTATGGATTGCACCTCGAATAGGGCATTCAATTCATTATCCGCTTGTTGGATCTGGTTGACCTTCTGTTGTTTCTCCAGCGGATCCATCATGGTGGAAACTTCTTCGTTCAACACTAGGATTCTAGTGCGCACATCCTCCAAGATATGGTTGTGTCTAGCGATGATGCCCATCCAATATTTGACTTCCCTGAAAATCTTTGTGCTCTCAGTTGTGTGCTTATGTAGTGTTGCTCGGGCATTGTTGCCTTACATCACTATCTTCTCCATATTCTCCTGCAACTTATGAAGCTATTGTTCTACTTCTTGCTGAGTTTGTCGCAACTCCACTTCCAGATTCTCAACGCGAATGGCCAACTGTGACCATGCTCCTTAGAGTAGTTCAATCTGATGCTTCGACTTTCCTGCATCACTGGCTTCGGGCAATTGAGGAGAGACCTTTCGAATATTCGGTCAGGCTTCAACAAGCCTTTCTTGGACCCTTTCTTGGATGCTTGCGCAAGGAACGCTTCCTCCCTTGTGACCTCGGCATACCTCTTGGCCTGCTTGAGCCTCTACTCCAGTTGATTAGTTGATGCTCTTATCATTCTGACCAAGTGTGTCATTGGCCACTATGCAAGGTCAACGAAAGACAATGTTGCATCCCTAGGTTCTCGAGTCTACAGTGGAATTCCACTGGATGTTTAGTGTTTTGAAGGAGTCTCCACTTCCTCCTCCCCTGCGAATGTTCCTGGCACCAGCCTCAACCTCAACGTTGATGACAGAAGTGTCATAAACTCTGGTCTGGCCAAGCAAAGTTGCAGCAACTATTTTCACTTCTAAGGGTTTTGGAGAACCATCTCCTTCTGTTCCTACGTGGATGTCATGCTCTACCCGTAAGTTGACTCGAGTTCCTTCTGAACCTCTGGTATCTCCTTCCCCTTACTTGCATCTACTTTTTGTGTTGTGCTTCCCTGGACACCCTCAACCTTGGTCGTTGAAGGGATGTGCTAGTTACTTTGATCTTGCGGCTCCTCCACCGTTTGAATGTCCTTTTTCGGCACAAAAGGCACAATTTGTTGGTCCTGGGTGTCCGGGTTCGGACTAGTCAGCTACAGGCTCTACTCTGGTACTTCTGGATTTGGGCCATAAACTTCTGGTCTCGGCTCAGGAAACTCTTGGTTTGTTTGTGGGAGTTCTCACTCTAGTTGCTCTGGGGGATCGAGCTGCATCAACTCTGGATTAGTGGTTTCTGGGGGTGGACTAGTGGTTTTTGGGGTTCGTGACTGGGGTTGTGGTGGTGATGGAGGGTGCTCGATGATGATGGTGGATGGAATGGTGTTAGGCTCAGGGTCATCCTGAATATGGATGATGGGGGTTGCTCTGACCGCGAAATGAGTGCGGGTGATGACGGATGAAAGCGATTGGGGGTTCAAAACTTTACTCGACGAGACCTCGATTCTGAACTTCTTCGCCAATGGTTTAGTAATGAACGCAGCACTCAGGATCTCGTTGACATCCTTACCTGTCAACATGGCTTTATCTGGCAGTTGTGGGAAGATCGACAACATTCTTTTCTTGCACTCCAATGGCTACGTCTCATCCTCCTCCTCAGAGTCTGACTGTGCCGAAGCTTCTTTCTTCTGCGGCTCTGAGCCTAAGCTCAGTCCTACCCCTGCTTATTTTCCTTTCTTCTTCAACAACTCAACAAGTAAAATATAGTGCATCCCTAACTTGCGCAGGTTGCGTTTAACTCTTAGCCATGAAATTACCTCTTTGTCGGAATCCTCCTCGTCTATGTAGAACAGAAACATCCTCGAGTGGAAATCCTCCCTATTAACATGCATCGGCCATGCGAACATATGATGTCGGTTCATACTGAAATCAATGTTCCTCGTGTTGTAGTTGAGGAGATCCTACTGAATGCACAACCTCTACATTGTGTTGATTAGGTCATTGTACCACTTGGAGAACGTTTTGGTGTTGAAAGTTGTATTCTCCGAGTCCATCCTGGAATGTCAGGGCTCGAACATCTTCGCAAGGCGATCCTTGTCTGCTAGCACCAACGGTCTTCCCACGGGTGGCTTCCACTTTAGCATCATGAATTCCATCAAAAGATATTCGTAGGTGAAGGTGCCTCCCTTCTCCTGGCCTTCCTTACAAGCCACGAGTAGTTCCTCCAGCGGGTAACTACACCAGTTGAATACAGCGCCATTGGCACAAAAGTCTGCTACTGATAGTGCATCTAGCTTACATTCACCCTTGTAATATGACCTCATAACCTTGTTGGCTATGATGTAGCAGTCATTCCTTACTGTCTCAGGTAGTATCGGGTTAATTTTGGTTGTGCGCCCCACCCTGTGAGTATGGAACCTTTCATATAGGTTGGACTCTCCTTTCTTCTTGTCGTGCTTACCGGGACCCTGGAATTCTTTCGACACATCCTCGCCTTCGAGGGACAATCTAGTAAGTTGATGGATACCTTCAGCATGGATTGGGTACCGTCTATCCAACCAGAGACTTTGATCATGCACCCCGTTGATCAGGAATTTGGTGCATCGCCCAACATCACCAATGGTACCTAATACTGGCAGGTCTCTAACGTTCATGATAATCGAGTTGAATAGGTTGATAAATTCCAGTTTTGGCACGAACTGCATGCCTCCCAACTTGTCTGGAGCTATACTCCAGAAGACGTCGATGTTCATATAAGGGAACAAGACTGGGTCTGTTAAGTCAAGATCAAGGAGCTTGACCTGCTCCACCTTCCCCTTAAGATCACCCACAACCTAAACTCGGGGGTCGCAGGGCTCATCTAGTACTACTTCTTTAGACATGGTGCTTCGAATTCCTGTAGTTATCGGCATTGTGGTCTCTGAGTTATCAACAGATTCTGCGGCGAACTAAGGATTAGGGATCACAACTACGTGTTTCACAACTGCACAAGCTTGCTCGCTCTATAGAATTCAGAAATTGCTAAGGTCAACAAAAACAATGTGTTCTACGGCGGGTTCTCAGAGCCTTATACACGAGCTTAACTGGCAAGTTCAACAATAATTTTTGTTCATCGTGACCATTTGGATGCAACTTGGATCTGAGTTGTCCAACGGGATGAGTTAATGGGGTAAATCATATCGGGCGATTCTAACATTTACTTCTGTGAGTTGGGTAGGGGCGTGGTCGATTTCAGACCTTTCTGTTTGACGGATGGGAATCCTGGCGCGAATACTGATGGAATCATCGCATATCGCGGCTTTATGGCTTAACTGAATTCAGACGGGGTACCATAATAGAAATAAAGGTTGTGACTAGACTAGGTTCGTGTGGCACATGGACTCAGATTGCATTCTTTTTAGTTCTCCCTCCGACCACAAAGGAGGTCCCCGTCATATTAATGACTGTCATTAATGGGTTCTTTATGCTTCTGATCCTACACTGTTGTGTAAGTAGTTCTGCATCAAACAACACTTCAACAAAAAAGGAAATGAACTACATGTCTCGATGCAACACTGCACACGTCGACTTTATTAACTGAATTTACAAAAATTGCAGAAAACTCAAATCTAACTATTATACATGCTCTTTCGGACTAGAGTGACAGTCCTTTTAGCTCAGTTCTGAGACATATAGGGTTTCAGGTGAGCGCCATTCACCCATATCGGTCGCAGCATACCATCCAGTTACGCAAGTCTGACTGCTCCTAAAGGTCGGATCTCCACAAATATAAATGGTCCCAAACAATGCATGCGCAACTTTCCAGGATGCTTCTGGTACTGACTTTCATAGAGTATAACCTTGTGTCCTTGTGCAAATACTTTAGTTTTAATGTGCATGTCATGCCAATATTTTTGCCTTTTTTTCTCAACCGACTGATAGAAGTCTATTAAAAACCTGGTCTCTTCAAGTTCTTGTAACTCCATGAGTCTCTGCACAACTGAATATTTCTTTGACATATGGGTGATCTGTGCAATGGACAGACTCGGAGTGATGAATTATGTGGGCACTACAACCTCCTTCCATAAACTAGTTGGAATGGCGCATACCTGTGGATTTTCTTTGTGGTTGTCCTGTAAGCCCACAGTACTATTGGAAATTTTTCATCCCAATCTTCCTGATTTGTGCAACAGACCTTTGTTAATCCTCTCTCCAGAATCTTGTTGAATGCTTCTATTGTTCCATTAGCTTGCAGGTGGTAAGGGTTTCTTTTGTGATGTTGGATCAAGAACTCTGTCGTAATATTTGTTATAGTGATACTAATAAAATGACCTCCATGATCACTGGTTAGGCTCCTAGGACATCCAAACCGGGTGATAATATTCTCAAAAATGAACCTAGCAACAGTGTCGGTTGAGCAATCCTGAGAAGTGGTTGCCTCAGCCCAACGTGTAATGTATTCAGTTGTGGTAATGATGTACCTAGCCTCGGAATGCTTAGTTGTGGGGTTGATCAGTCCAATGAATTCAACCGCCCACTTCTCAAATGCCTGTAGAGTGCGAACTGGTTGAAGTGGTAATTCATCTCGTCGTGACAACTTACCCACTCTTTGACAAACATCACATGATCTATCATATGCCTTTTCATCCTTGAAGAGTGTTGCCCACCAAAGTCCATCTTGGAGGACTTTCTGCGCTATGTCCTTTCCTCCTACATGACCTCCCGCAACTCCATTGTGGAATTCCCATAGTATATCTTGTCTTTCATGATCCAAGACACATCCTCTGAGGATACTATCTAGTCCCAATTTATACAATTGTCCTGCGATCAACTGTTAATCCATTGCTCTAACAACCATATGGCATTTATGGGTTGCAAAACATGTTTCTAGGTAGGCTCATGTACTTAAGAAGACTGCTATGTCTTCCAGATACTCTGGTATGGCCTCAATCCGGAACAAATATGCATCTGGGAGCTGATCGTCAATTGCTTCGCCACTTTCCCCTCACTCTAATATAGACAAGTGACTAGGTCCTACGTTGCATCTTTCAAGATTGATAATTACTTCAAAAGAGAATTCTTGAAATAGTAGCAACCATCTACAAATTCTCCCTTCCAACACAGGTTTTTTAACTAGATATTTCAATGCATAATGATCAGTAAAGAACTTAAAATGAGAACCTAACAAATAATGTCTAAATTTATGCAAGGCATAAATCATGGCTAAACCCTCCCTTTCTGTCATTGTGTAGTTGCACACAACTTGTGACAACTTCATGCTCACAAAATAAATAGGATGATCCATGGCTCCATCTCCAGGTTGTGTTAAGATAGCTTCTAAGGCAATACCTGAAGCATCTACATGGACATGAAATTCATTTTCTTAGTTTGGGAATATCAGAATCGGTGGTGTGTTGAGCTTCTCCTTTAGGGTTTTGAATGATTTATCACATTATGGGGTCCATTGGAACGTTTCGGCCTTTTTCAATAGATTATCCAGAGGTGCAGTAATGTTTTCATATCTTCCGATGAACCCACGATAGTACTCTGTGTGTCCCAACGTGGAGCACAACTGATTAACACTAGTAGGTGGCGACATATTTCCAATAACCGCAACTTTGGTTGGGTCTACCAATACTCCCTCTCGGCATACTATGTGGCCAGTAAATTTCCATGTGGTACACAGAAGATACACTTTCTGATATTCAATGATATCTGCAATTCTCTGCATCTGTCAAACATCAAACGTAACAGCGCTACATGTTCCTTGAGTAGAATCTATATCGTCCAATCATCCATATAGACTTCTATAAACTTGTGAATGAACTCTCTAAAAGTTGTTATTACAATCCTGGAGAAAACTGCAGGGGCATTCTTTAAGCCAAATGGCATCACATTGTATGGAAAGTACCCCCATTATGTTATGAATTTGGTCTTCCTTTTGTCCTCTTCAACAATCCTTAATCGGTGGTACCCTGAAAATCCATCTGTAAATGAGTACGCTTCTTTCCCTGCAACCTATTCTAGCACCTCATCAGTAAAAGGTGTTGGGAAAGGATCATGCACATAGGCAAACTTAAGGTTTCTATAGTCTACAAAGACCCTGATATCCTATGTTCCTTTCTTACTTTGGATGACTATTCAGCTGACCCATTCTGCTTCTTCCACTGCAAAAATAAGTTCAGCTTCCAATATCTTGTATATATCCTTCTTAACCTTCTCTTTTACTCTAGGGTTAAGACGATATCGTCTATGCCTCACAGTCTTGGATCCTGGTTTCAATTCGATTTTCATTTCTCCCATAACTCCTTTGATTCCCTTTAACTTTGAAAAGGTCTTTGGGAACAAATCCTCATATTCATGCAAAAAACTCTGTATTTATTGACTATTTTTCTCATCCCAATAATCTCCTACCATAGCTATCTTAGGTTGCTATGTGGTCCCTATATTGACTTTGCACAACTTTAATGGGTGATTATAGGAACTATCAATCTGAATGGGTATGATGTTCTATATTTCTCTATTCCCTTTTGTCTCATTGATGGGTAGGTTTCTCAATTCTTCTAAATCATCTAGGCTTTCAGAATATCTGGCAATCTTATAGCATTCTATAGGCTTCTTGTCTAAGGTTAGGTGAAGATTAGTCTAAAGTTATTGGCTATGTTTTGCATATACCACTAGGTTTGATTTCTGGTTACTAATGTCTGTAAAAAGAAATTATTTAATTTTTTGCAAGACTACTTCAAGCTCAGGGTACTTACCTGTAAAGGAGAAGTCCTTGAAAATATGATTTGTCAGCTTCTGCCAGTCGTTGGTCTTCCTTATGGTTTCTTCATGTATGAACCAAGATTTCGGCATTGGACCTAGAGAGTGGGGAAATACTTGAACCCAAAAGTGAGAGGGTATTTTCGCAACTTGCCACTGTGTCACGCACTGTTCAATATGTGCTCTAGGATCAGATTCTTCATTGAACAGTTGCGCAACTTGGAAATCCGTTTGTATCTCTAATTCTAGCTACTCCTTATAATGTAACCTATATTTTCTAGCTTGCTTCACATCGTCCCAATTTATGAGTAAGGATTTATGATTGGCCCACCATCTGGTAGGGGTGTCCTAGAGGGTTAAATCTAGTACTGAGATCCTTTGATCCTCCGCTACCTTTTCTTCCATGCTGAGAAGAAAACTGTCAAGTCTCGAGATGTCATCATATACTGGGTGTTCTATGACCTCGGTCCCAATCCATCTGGTTTCACTGACAGTTGCCCATCTCTATGAGAATTTTTCGTATGAGCCTTGCTGCCAATTGTCAAATGCCAATTTTGAATCTTCGTCTACTGACTGTATACTCCTCCAACTTATTGATCCATCAACATTAAGATTTATGTAATCATCTCTTGTTCCAGTTGTTACAGTATACAACTGATCCAAGTCTTCTCCCTCCATATTATTGTTTGTTGTCTCTATATATATGGGCCCTACATGTGGATCCAAGGGTTGAACTACCTTGATTCCATCTGCCTCAAATTTCATGGTGTATTTCTTTAAGTCAATCATTGCATAGTTTTCATAGGCCCAATTGATCCCAAGTAGTGCAAGGTAAGGGTCCTTATCCCCCATGATCTCAATCACTTCAAAGTTAGCTATTGTCTTCACTCCCGCAACATCTATTTCCACATTCTCCAGTCTTCCTATGGGGAAAATACAGTATTGGTTGGCCATTCGTAACTAGATTGGGGAATATGTCAACCGAGGTTTTCCTAAGGCTTCCCAAGTCTTTTTAAGCAGAATATTCACATCGGATCCTAGATCCAACATGACATCCTTAATCTCAAATTCGTCTAACTGGCCTACTAGTCTGAATTCTTTTCCAGTTCGTACTTTCCTTCTCTGCACCCTCTGAATAATGTTTTCAGGAAGATTAGTCCTTACTCCTGCTTCTATGGGTTCTTCATTCCCTAAAACTAGTTATAGCGCATTGTGCAACTTCTTTGTTAATTGCTCATTACCAATAATGTCAGAGAATAATTGAAACCAAAGGTCAACTACATTTTGAGGTTGTTGAGGTTGTCTCAGTGTGACTGCAAGGTTTCTAGGCGCAGGGGGTGAAGCAAGGACTTGCACAATCTTAGGGTAAACAATAGGCTATGTGGGTTTCTCTTGCATCTCAGGGCTAGGGATATTCTGAAATACTTCTATGGAATTTTTAAAGAACAACTTTTGTTTTAGAGGGTCGTACATGTATTATTTAGGTGTTGCTTTCTGGATCTGAGGTAGATTATCAACATCAGCTCCTGTCTTTGCTCCTCCTCGAGTAATGATATTAAGGTTGGGTAATTGTCCTTTACTAAATCTCTTGATTTCTGAACTTATGAGTTTAGTTCCTCATTGATGTACCTAATCTTCCCATTTTGCAATTAGTTATGGGCAGTCTTTAGTTGCGTGCCCATTGGTTCTGTAGTGGGAGCACCATGGCCACCTCGGATGAGGACAGTCTCTATCCATGTGGCCTTTCTCATCACAATTATAACATCGTATTGGCCCTCTTCCCCCGTTTCTTCCTCCCCTGAAGTCTTCTCCAGCTCTACCTCCTCGACCTCTTCCCAGTTCCTGAGGGTTTTCATTCACCCTAAATGTTGTTATGTCCAACCTGTATGCAAGTGCATCCAATGCTCTACATTGATTGGTAGAATAGGTGGTAGATGCATAGAACTCACAGTGTACTATATTTGGTACTTTCAAATATTTATGCATAATGGGGCACTGTCTTGGTGCATGCCCATGGATTCGACAGATCTCATAATACTCAATTGTTGGTGCTTCTTGGATCCCTGGAAAAGCATGATATGGAGTGGGCTTATGGAATGGTAAGTTCGCAGATACTTACGCAACTCCTCCCATGGGTCCTGGTGACAGTCCCATTGGATTCTGAGGAGGTCCCATTCCCCTCATTTGTGGACATTCGTTCACCAGATGTCCTTCTGTATAACATCTGGTGCACCAGACCTGCGGTCATCTTGGTCTAGGTATCGTTAGTTCTTGAATGTTTTATGTAAGCGCTGATATTTTCCCTTGTAGTTGCGCCAAGTTTTCATCTGTTGGGGGTCTAATCACTCTCAAGCTCCCAAGGTATCCCGCCATGGCTTCAATATTCATCGATTGTTCCAATGTGTCTATCAACGTGTCTATCCGTTGTTACATTAGCGGAATCCGAGTCAGAGGTAGCAATTCCTTAATATACCATTCTCTCTAATGTTCCTCATGGATTGGATGTGCTAACCTCCCTATAGCATATTTAAACTTCTGGTTGTATTCCCGGGATGATTCACCTTCCCTTTTTTGAATCTCACGCAACTCAGACAGAGCTTGTTGCTCTGACTGAGGTAGCTTAAACTCTGCTATGAACCTTGTACGTACCTAGCCAAGTGTGAATGCTTGACCTTGCATTCCCGACACTCTTGGCTCAATAATCTTCATGTACCACTTGAGAGAGTGACCTCTCAAGGTAGTCCGGAACTCAACCAACTTATTCGCATCTAGAGTCCCTCTGGATCTCCAGATTGCTTCACACAAGAACCAGTGTTGCTCCACATCTTCATCTCCCTTACCCTAAAATTCTGGGTATCAGGTAATCGAACCTCCCACATGACCAGCCATTGTTGATCTTGATGCTCTTATAGAAATGAAACCTAACGGTCATGCTTGTAATCTACCAGGGGATCCCAATATCCTCCATGTACTCGCACTTTCTAGCTGTGACTGACTAACTAATTGTACTAGAACAGAACTAGCATGAGAAGGTAGTATCGAACTTACCACTTGTATAGAAGACACTTGGGGTATGGGCGATTTGGGGTTGGCGCTAATGGCTTCGAGGCAGTTTTCTTTGATCTGGGGGGTCTCGTTTTCTTCCTCTAGAGTTGTCTCTTCAGCCGGATTCTCGTTTTCTTCCTGTCATCGGGGTTGAATCTTCTCTTTATTCTTCAAGATTCATGTCATCTTCCTCCTTTCTTGCTTCTACATATTATCCTTCTTGTCCACCCTCCTTGGGACTTCTTTCTCTCTGCGCTTCTCTCTCACTTAATCTTTGAATGGCTAGTCTTTCCTATCTTCTCATCTTCCGCAACTCTTCCATCTGTCTTTCCTCTACCTCTCTTGGTCCAACTTCTTTCTGCAACTTCTCGGACTATCTTGTTGCTTTCTTGATCTTGTCGCGCCACCACTTCTCAACTATGGCATATCTTTTCAAGGCTCTCTCGTCTCTTGAGTCCATTTCTTATTCTTTCTGTCGCTTATAAAAGAAAACTTCCCCTCTCTCGAGCCATGAATCTATGCCAACCTCACCCTACCCCAAGCGAGGGTGTTTACGTTGCCATCTCAGTCGGGGACATAGTCAGCATCCCCTCTTCCATCAAGAAAAATTTAATCCACAAGGGGGGTTTCTCTCAGCAGTCTTCCCCTTGCGTCTTTCTTGAAATATTCCTTTGCACGTGAAAAAGATTGGTGATTCTTAGCTGCAAACTCAATAATGTATCCTTTTAATGTGGTATTGACCCATAAATAAATCGCTCATGGGACTGGACGATCTAGCTGATGAAGTGTTGCAATATTTTCTGTGTCCCAAGTACAGGTCCTCTTGACTCATTCTTGGAACTCTGAAGCTTCTTGGAGCCTATCTATCTAGTGGAAAATTTCTTCGAGGAACTTAACCTAGAATATCTCATATTTTTCGCTCGATATTTCTGAGTAAAATATTGCCTCACGAGTATCTTCTACATATTTTCCCCTCAGCTTCGCTTATTTCCATATGAAGGTGTCATAATTTCTTTCCCACCATTGGTCAATATTATATCTGTGAATTCGCAGAAGCATCCTCCCTACAGGTTTCGTTTTAACGCAAGTCTTGGCAACAGAACCATTTTGTTGACGCAAGTTTGTTCAGACAAAGGTCCTTCTCAGGTTACCAACAAAAGGTACCGAGTAGTCTAGAGTGCTATCATTTTCATCTCCTTCGAAGAGAAGAAGTCTCACCCGAAGCGCTACTGATACAAATGGATAGGAAAGGGCAAGGAAAATACTTAGGAGGATTCACATAACCTTCAAGATTCATCCTGATCTTGTGCAAGACATCTAACTACAGAACAAATCTAACCTCATAAGTGCAAGAATCGAAACTACTTATGTTGCGGAAAAGCATTCAAACACAAAGACAGCATGTGAAACTCATGAACCATAAAGAAATACTTTGAAGATACAATGCATAAGGATAAACACAGAAAGACACAACATATTTTGAAATTTTGGATCCTTCTTCATATATTATCTTCAGATCTTTCTTAATTTACAAACTCAGAGATACACAGTAGTGCTCGGTTACAGACTCTTGGCTCTAAACCCATGTCGCAGAGCTCTAACTCCCAAAAGGATGTATAGATTACATTAAAGACTCAAAACTCTGACTTCTCAGCAGTATACAATAACTATGATCAAATCCTTACACATGTGATACCAACTAACCAAATCAACAACAGCCAAACCGACCTAACCCAACTGACAACAACCTTTTGCAATCGTATTCATCCCTATATATAAGCTAGGTCATGTCTTCTGGCTTTGACTTGCATGCTTTCTTGTTTTGTTGCAACCACTTTTTCTTTGTTGGCGTTGTGTTGTCCTTTTTGCACTTGATTTCTATTGCTTCTCCTTGCTCTGTTGTCCAGCTTCTTCTGAAACTTGCACAACTCGTACTAGGCCAAAACTTGCACAATTCCTTATCCAAAAACGAAGGGCCCAACAACACTCAGGACAATCATCATGTATTGGTATTTGTGAATATGAGTTGTCTTATCACTTTTATTCAGGAAAAAACAGAAAAGCCATGACACTTGAAATGACTAGTTGGTAGTCTTTTGGGGGAGAAACTTCCACTCCTACCAGATGACTTTGGGTCTTGGGTCATTAACCTTGGGTAGTATTATTTGTGAATATGGGTTATTTTATAATTCTTATTTAAGAAAAACCATGTCACTTAAAAATAAGAAAAATTATTTTATTTGAAATGACATGTTCATAGTTAGTAGGGCAACAGAGATCCACTCCTACTAGATGCATTTGGGCCTTGTGTCATTAATATATTCCCTTGCGTTTGAGGAAAATGATCTCTTAATCAATCAAAAGAAGTTTCAGGTCTTACTCGATATCCAAAAGGACATTTCACAGTAGATAGTATCCAAAAGCAGCTTTAGTTCTTACTCCATATCCAAAAAGTAGTTTCAGCCTAGAAACTATCCGCAAAAAAGAAAATGTCTATTGTGGTCACGACCATGACTAACTTCAAGAAAGTCATATGCTTTCTAATAATATCTAGCCTTAATTTCATACATAAAATCATATACTACCACCTATTACAATTTAGTCTAATCCCTAGGAGATATAGCCCACCTTATATACTCACAATTTAAATATCAATAAAAAAATTTAATCCTCAAATTAAAAAGTATTATCTCAATCTTATCATTTCAAACAATTATATTTAAACGATAAAAATAAAAATAAAAAACATTTTAACTAATTTCTACTCATAACAAGAGAACCATCTTGAGAAAATATTACAACCATAACACAAATGATGATAGAAGAAATACACTCAAAACACATGTAGATATATAATTGTAGGATAAATAAAAAGTTCACCTTCCCACCCAATATTAATCAACACAATTATCATTTAAATCAAAAATAAAATTATGAAATAACCAAATGAATGCACCACTCCTTCACGGTGCTTAAGCAACAAGAATGGATATTGATTATGCATTGAAACCTCACACAAATAAAAATAAAAAACATGTAGGCTACATGCTTATATGGATCGTGAAACAACAACTTACTTCACCAATATGCTTTGATGCACCTAAAACTCGCATTCAATAAACCTATAAGTGTTTTTGTTGCTATAGTACACTTAGCATAACATTTAGGTACATTACTCTCGTATACTAGAGAGATACATTAGAGAAATTTTGAGGTTAAAAATGAGTCTCAAAAAAAAAAATGTGCTATCAATATCATATTTAAAAGAACCAATAGGATTTAAGATGATGTCATCAACCATAATAGTAAATAATTTTGGAAAGAAAGAAAACTTATTTTTTTAATCATATTTTTTACTTATCTAGTTATAGGTTTACTCAAATTTCAACTGTAGGAATTTTTTTGTTCATCGAGTACCCAATCTACATACTTTTAATAGACCCATAGTGAGATAAACTAGAAATACATGAAGAAAATGTGTTTCTTGAAAGTATGCAAAGTGGACACTCATTAGATGTGGAATTTAATTCCACGTCAAACAAGTGCCTACACTTGAAATTTTAGTAAACCTATAATAGAGATAAGTTAAAAATACAATAAAAAAGTAGTTTCCCTTCTTTCCCTTTCAAAATTCATAATTCTTAAATTTTATTATTTAACTATTATTTTCCTTAGAATACCCATTTTAAACCTCAATATTTCTCTAATGGGTAGTATGGTTAAAGGTAAGATCTATCCTCCTTAGTTAGCGCCATGAAAAATTGATTAAGTACTATTGTTGGAAACCTTCAAGTATATAAAATAGTTATGGCACTTGACACTCCTTTTCCCTTAAGACCCTACAAACTTTAGCCTCTACAGCACAAGCAATGAAATTCCTACATAACTTCAAATATAAGGAATTTGGGAATTTTGTTAATACAATAATACTTGGCTAGGCGTAATACTCTAGTACCATTTTGGAGACATGTCTCTGTTGATACTGAGAGGGGGGTGAATCAGTATCAAGTACAATTTAAAACCTTTTTCAACTTATACTTAAACCATTCAATTATATCCAATGAGCAATGAACAATAGTATAAGAGTTACACCAATACACCACAATACACCATGCACAATATATGAGAAATAATCAATAGTTATTTTTCAAGGGAATTAATGAGTTCCACAGGTAGCTACAACTTCCAAGTGTAAAGGGAGGGATAAACCTCCAAGAGGAAGATGCAATCCTCCAATATCAAGAGAGAGTTGAACTCTCCATCCTTGTCCCTTCCTTCCGCCCAAGAATATACGAGAGATAATACAACTTCACATTAAATCATCACCATCAACCAACCATCACATAGAACTTGATAATTCTTCCTGAGACTTCTTCAAGTTCTACAATTATTCAATTCTTGGAATACTCTGATCCTTGTTCAATTATGGTTTATTCAGAAGACCAAACTTGTACAGAATGCCCCGCGCTCAATATTTAACATCAGATTCTAAAACTCACACACAAGAAACCAAAGTCCGTACTCTTTCCAATGCAATTTGTCCCGCGTCATTTGGATTCTCGATGAAGAAGTTATTATTGTTTTACCCGGAAGACCTTAGAACACATCACCAAAAGACTTCATCCTCCCTTGAAATCCAAACTTCTTTACTTCTGATCTCCTCTGAAATTCGACTTGTGTGTAAAATGAATGTATAATGATATTTATTTATACCATTTATGTCACTTCCTTTTGGCATTAGGGATGATGGGACACTTTCTTATTTTGTAATTCTTTTTTTTAATTATCTTCAAGGCCTACATGTACTTCCTTCTTCAATTCACTTTGTCATCTTCAAAAATTCATTTCTCCTCAACCATGAGGATCCACGTGGCGTGCCACATACCACCGGAAACAACATGATGTATACTATACATCCATGGGTGTTGTATATGCATGTGCATTGTCCTTCATGTCCAAATACCTTCATCAATATTGTGGTCCAAAACCCATGACTAGGGTTGACATCAATCACAACAACCAATAATCCAATAGTCTCAAAGATCATTTAGGAAGTATTGGATTCTTGCATGATACATCATGGCACTAGCCCCTACGCTTCCCTACTTTTCATGTTATTGAAGTCTAAAGAAGGCAATTTGTGCTTGTGCTCAAAATGGTGTGCTCTTAATATGTTGATGGTAAAAGACAAATTTTCCATTCCAATAATTGATGACCTCTTGGATGAGCTTCACGGTGCCCATTTCTTCACTAAATTGGACCTTTGATTTGTGTAGCACTAAATCTAGATGAAGGAGGTAGACATTCCGAAGACTTCCACACCCATGAAGGACATTACAAGTTTGCAGTGATGCTTGTCAGTCTTTGCAATGCCCCATCCACTTTTTAAGTCTCGTGAACAAGATTTTTCGGCCCTTTCTATGGAACTTTGTGTTTGTCTTCTTTAATGATATCTTGATATATAGCAAAACTTGGGAGGCACATGTGGAACATGATGATAAATCCATACAACTACTTCAGAATAACCAGTTATTCCTCGAATATTCCAAATGTGCTTTTGTCACTTGTAAAGTGTAATAATTCGAGCACATAGTCAATAGGATAGGGGTGCAAATGGATACCAAGAAAATTGAGGCTATGCAATATTGGTCATGCCCATGACCTTGAAAATATTACATGGTTTATTAGTTCTTAATCACTACTACTAAAAGTTCATTCAACATTATGGTTCAATTGAAGCCCCATTAATAGTGTTTCTCAAGAATATTTCCTTTGTGTGGATTGATATAGAAAATCAAGCCTCTTCACAGTGCCCAATTTAACTAAGTATTTTGTCCTAGATTGTGATGGATCAAGAAAAGGTATTGGGGAAGTTTTGGTGGGAGAGGGGTGCCATTTGGTGTTTAATTCTAAACAATTAAATGACCAAAACTTGAAAACTCCACCTATGAGAAAGAAATGGTGAATGATGGTCATCCTTCATGATGTCGAAGCATGGTGCCCATATCCAACTACGAGGTGCTTCTAGATCAACAGGGGCCAACATAGCTTGAATTACTTTTTGAAACAATGGTTGTTGTGACTAGAGAAACACAAGTAGGTCACTAATATGTTAGGTTATTATTGTGTGATCATATAAAAGAAGGGAAAGGAGAATGTCGTGGTTGATACTTTGTTCAAGAAATATGAGGAGGAAGAATCCATCTTTGCCTTATCCTTATTAGTAACAGATTGGATTGTAAAGGTACAATAGAAATGGTTGGATAATGAAAATGTGGTTCAACTTATTGAACAACTCAAGGAGTACCCCAAATCCCATAGAGGTTATACTCGGTAGCATGATACCTTTTGGTATATAAAGGATATGTTTTTTGGGTATAAAACTCTACTTTAAAATAATGGACCATGTTAACAAAATTACGCTACTCTACTACTATAGGTCACTAAGGATTTCATAAAATGTATGAACGAGCTAATCACTCCAAAACCATCACCACAACCATCAACATAGAGTGACTTGGTTGTGTGTTTATAACTCCTAACTCTCTAAACCTGTGAAAAGACATGATGTTTTTAATACATTACTCGTATGTACCCCACCTTTTACATGGGAAACTTATATACCAATAAAAATGTAATTTTCAAATCCATAAGTATTATCTTAATAAATTAACTTCAAAGGATAAAATTGGAGAAATTAGATTTTTTATTTTAACCAATGAAGAAGTTTAAATGTTTTATGATTAGGATTTTTTTTTGGCATTTTTACCAAAACTTGACTATAAAAGAATTGGAATTGTAATTTTTTTGTTATTAGATTTGATTTTTTTTCTTGTAAAAATGGATTCAACATTATCAAATATTTCAATCAAAAAATATTATCTTAGTCAATTAAATTTAAAAGAAAAAAATTAGAGAAATTGATTTTTATTATTTTTTAATCAAATAATTAATTCTAACTCACTTTCTCATATTTAATTTAGGTTCTTCCTATACCTAAGATAGAAATAGAGACACGAGCAAAGGATGCTCCTAAACTTGATAATATGTCACAACATACAATCATACCAATTCTATATCAATGAATACATAAACTTGCATAAACAATCATTTAGAGGGAAACATCCAGCATATCTTCTATTAATCAAGTAAGCAATATCATAACTTACATATGTAAATTGAAGAGATTCCCTTCATCCAAGTTCCTTGCCCAAGCTTTTCCACCAAAACGCCAGAGTAACCTTGCTAGTTATTTCTTCCCCCTTCCCATGAGAGATGGCTTGGTTCTTATATGGATTTAGGGATAAGGTCGTATGGTTAATAAGATAAGATCCTAGGGCTCATAATGGAAGACTTCTCGAGACTAAACCCCGAGAAATCAGAGGAATCTCTCATCCATCGCAACCAAGTCCAAAAAAGGGAGCTTCTAGGCTCGATCGCGACCTAAGCACAGAGACTGAGAGACTCGATCGTGACTTGGTAGTCGTCGGTTTGAGAAAGGAAAAAAGCGATCGAAATTACGCTAGAAACTCAAGGAAAAAATGATGAAAGTGGTTGAATTGGATAGGTGACCTCTAGGAGATGATGTCCCGAGGGTTAGGGGGTTAATAACGCTATAACAGATGCCCCCTAAAGTTTGAGGTCAAAAGAGGTGTATGATGGCCAAAATACTTTACCAATAAAAGGCATAGAGATGTGGGAAAAGAAGATTGGAGAAGAGCATCGCCAGTCCTACAGAAAGAGATCCCCGAGGCGGGCATTCCCATGCTCGATACGACAGAGGAGAGAATAGATGCCATAAATACACTGTGGATCTATGCTTGATGCAAGTGATGGCCACAACAGAATACACAAATAGAGGTTGTGAATAAACTTCTAAAATCCATTTTGCAAAAAAATGTCAGGAAGATTAAATCCAACTGGCACGTGATGTTTTACCCTGCACTATGGGCATATCGAACCACATTAAATACTTCCACTAGTTTCTCACCATTTCATTTTGTCCACGGAGTGGATTCGGTCCTTCCTATTAAATGTGAAATATCTTCCCTTAAATTAGCAGTCGATATCCTACCTAACACGAATGATCTCGAAGAATTCCTCACACACTTAGAACAACTCGATGAGCAGCATTGATATGTCGATATAGCCATCGAGGAAAACAAAGGACGTGTTAAGGTCTAGTACGATAAGTCTGTCAATCCCTGGAAGTACGTTGAGGGTGACTTGGTTCTTCTTTATGACCAAGCTAAGGAACCACAATTCAATCCTATGTGGCATGGGCCTTATATCGTGAGTGATCTGAATTTATGCAGGAACACAACAAAATACACAAATAACCATAAATACAAAGATGCAACTGAAATAGCACTTCATTTCATTAATATCAAAGAACTAAAATTTGTTTACAGACAGAATAGAAATAAACTAGCTAGGGCGTTGGTAGCTTATCTCTGAGAAGAGATGTGGCAGCTACAGGCCTATGAACTCTATGTTACAATGAGGCTCGAAGGCCTATATATTATTAAGAAACAATGGAAACCCTAAACATACAAAAACCTAACCCTAGGAGATGAAACGCCAAAATATGGGCCCCGTCGGGGTAAATTGGTACATCAATTTCCCAGGGCCGTAACTTTGGCATACTATCTTTGTTTGACGCATATGATACATCGTTAGAAATATTCATCAGAGGACTACAACTGCTGAAAACGAATAACATGGTTTGAAACAAGGTAATATCCGTTGATCGGTTGATTCCCAAAAAACGTCGTTTAGGGCCTCAAAACGGCTCTGGAAGTTCAGGACCCGAAAAAACTGCCAAAAATAGTAAATTGTGCTACAATTAAGGAAACTGAAAAAATTAAAGAAACAATGTTGGGGGTCCAAGTGGAATAGGTGAGTAGCCACCAATATCCACCTGGATCAATGAGACATGTCCTCAAAAAAGGAACCTATAAGTTAGACGGTTATGAAGGGAGTGTGTTGGACGAGCCCAGAAATGGATTCTACCTTAAAAGGTGTTGTGCTTGAGCCCTCAAACTCAAGCCTGACCTTTGTATACTAGTGTATGTTACTGTGTATATTTTTCTCTTTATTATTTTGTGTCGTTGGCTTGCTTATTAAGTTTTCCCTTGGTTGGCAGATGTCAACAGGATCTTCGATGTTCTTAGGATTCGCGGACAGTGCCAGTCATCAAAATCAGAACATGGTTTCTATCGCTTGGGTTATCTATTCACCCGAGGGACAACTGATGTCTTTAGGAGGCATTTGTATAGAGCCATCAATGAACAAAGTGGTCGAGTATAGCGTCGTTATAGATCTATTACGCAACGTCATTTCACATGGTGTTTGATCTTTAGAAGTTCACCTAGATTCCCAGTTAGTTGTATGTCAATTAAATGGCAGGTACCGAGTAAGAGATCCTACATTACTTTGACATTTCTTTTGGGTACTAATTTTTGAATGATATTTTGATTTTATTACTTATATTCATATCCCTAGAAGTTATATTAATCAAGTATTCGATGCATATGCTAATTACATTTTAGATTGGAATCTATCACATAACTAATTAAAGAAAACACACATTCATACATCCATCGATTGTAACATATGCAAGTAAAGTCGAAGACCAAAATATTTTTATATTTTTCATCCATTAAGTCCAAAAAATATGGTGCCATAGTACAAAATTGGGCTTGTAGCCCTCAAAAATACATATACATCTGGTACATCATATAACCATGGAATCTAAGCCTGAGGTCCTAGATTTGTGTCATGATAACACACTATGGCGTTCACGAGACATCGAAAGAGTCTCACCCACGCATGGGGGTACACCCACAACCTACCTCTGCATAGCCTCTAGTAGATCATCCACCTGAACCATAGGAATCTTATGCGTCAGACAAGATAAGTTTCCTTTCCCATTCTGAAGGACTCTCTCTGCGTCCCCGATGACCATCTCCTTTCCTCAACCCCTGTGTTGATGGCGTGGGTATCCATCTGGTCATTGTGGACCTATATCTGCAAAAAAAAAAAAAACGTTAATATATTATACCATACAAAAATATTTGTGTTTTTGTTTGCATTTATCAAATCAAAAAACACAAAAAAATGAAATATACAAAAATAAAAATTCTTACCAATCTCTCTAAAGGCGGATCCTAGTGGTAATTTTATGTCATGATCCCCTCGATAATCGATCCCCTCATATGGATAGTCATCGATGGAAATGATCTGTTTTCTCCACCATTGAAAGAACTCATCGTCGTAGGGGGTTGTCACCCTACCACCTCCCAACAGCCTCATCACCTCGGTCCATCAAGACATAGCTGGATCACGTAGACCATGTGGAGGAATTTCCACTCTAGGGATAAGATTTGGAACCCTCTTGAAGAAAAAACTACATAACATGGATGCAAACTCAAAGTTCCTCATCCCCCCGAGTTTGCATTCACTTAGTTGGCTCTTCATGTTTTCCAGTAGTGAGGTGAACCAATCATAAATTGTGGGTCTCAAACACTCCACAGCATAGAACATAAGTGACCTTGATGCATGGTGCAATGAGGTCGATTCCGATATCCGTGTGAGTACTAAGACAATGATCTTCATAATTAGGTTCTCAATCGCCCTAATAGGGAGTTGGATCCCCACTTTATCTGTGTCTGCAACGCAGTAGGTGGCGATGTACTCCTCCATAGTCCTACCACCTCCATCCCCTCGGGCCTTGAGATTTGCCATCTCGTCTTGGTGAGACAACCCTTTGATAAAATAGATATCATCCACCTTAATTATCAATGGTTTCCCATAGATATTGAAGGCCTCGATCTTTGGATCCCAGTAGTTTATCAATGTTTGGAGCAACCTCACTTGGTCCCTCATTCCTTTTATGGCCCAAAATTTATAGATCCCACATCTTTGTAAATATTATTGAGCCCTCATATCTCTTTCCACTACAGCATCAACCTCCTCATGATCCCTCTCTCTCCATTCAATCACCATCCTGCAAAGGAAACATCAAATTTTGAGTCATATTTTATTAAAAAAACCTATTCATTTAGTTGTACGTGGGCTACAATTATAACAGTCATGTACAAGGCTCCATATACGCAGGAAGGCTTCACTTTTCCCGCATACATGGGGTCATATATGCGGTCTGGTAAACTATAACCTGCGTACATGCTAGTTTCAACCTTACAGCCTCTAAAACTAAAAAATTGAACACTAAATCTAAAAATTAAACCATGGAAATGGAAGAGTACATGATGAGCACTTACTTGGTCCAGAAGGTTTCCAATTTCGTTGATCGTAGCTCCTAGAATCGTCATTGGAATATTGTAGGTGAAATGGCCTTAAAATCACTATGAGGGTAAAAAACTCAAATGACATGGTAAAACTTCTTATTTTTACTATTTGTAGAAAAAATTTACCCACTTTATATAGGTTTTACCGTATCTTTCCTATTTTTGAGACCATTTGAACTAATTGTGTTGTGTAAGACCTAGTTTGAAGTGGTTTTGTCCAGGATTTTTATGGATTTTTGACATTCTTCAACTCGTTTGTGCCTCTAGCAGGTATATACCATCAGTGGCATATAGGCTAGGTTCTCACCCTGCTTTGCATTTTTGCATCGTCCTATGACCACGATTCATATGATCTAGGTACGAACCCATTTTTTAGCAACACGGAAGCTTCTCGCTACCACTAGAAGTGTTGTTATTAAGTGGTAGAGACTTAGCAAACATGGGTACCCTAGTTAGAACACTTTTTCCATTTGGTTCCCATGCAGAAGTTACTCCATAGATCCAGAAGTCCCTTATAGTCTCAATATGACTTTGTGTTTGAACCTCATTACTATTAATCAATCTTATTATGACCACTACCTATGGGACTCCTACCAAGTCTTAGTTAAGCTCTTTTCCGACTCCTGAAAAAATGAAAATATTGTCGAGTGAACTTGTCTCTTTCACACCTATTAAATGGCTTTGAAAGGACGTCTATTCTGGTATAAGTTTAACCCTTTTCCATATCAAATATACTATTTACAAAAAAGGAATACTCTAGTCACCATTGTCTAGAAGAGTTCTCTTTGGTATTGTTTTATACTTTTTCGAACCCGGGGAACTAAATTTACGAAAAAGGACACTTTGGAGTTAAGTCGTGATTGCATCCCATTATCCTACTTGCATTTTTTAGCCTAATGTCGGCTCTCGCTTTCTCCTTATAAGCCTCTTTCCCCAGCAATTCTTAGCATTAGCCAAGCAATTCCATTAACATATCTTTTTCAAGTTGACACCCCTTTACCTCAAGAGGAAGCATCCCCCCAAGTGTCCATGTCTTGCATGTGTTCCCTTGAATTGAGCATAGGTATGTTACACTACTTGGAACTAGTTTCTTACTTGCAACACTCATTTTCTCTCTTATATTATAGAATTTCTTTTACTATGAAAAAACAAAAAAATTATGGGCGGGAAAATAATATTATCTCCTATCGACAGTAGTCATGTTGCCTTTGAACAGAGCACAAATTCGTGAGTGAATTCATCCAAGGTTTGGGTTTATCATAACCTTAGGAAGATGAAGTCGTTACTTAGATTTTACTCCTCTAACTAGTTATTATTCCAGTCCCTATGGAGATTTTTTTTATGCCTCCTGCATCACAAAAAAATTTCAATGATCAATGTTAAGTCTATGATGCATGGGCCATCCATCCATCTCATGCTCTTGTTCAAAGGAAGTATGGGCCTATGTCAGCCATTCCTCAGAACTCTTGACTTTTTATGTTGGCAATCCCCTTGCAAGTGAATCTCATAATCACATTAAGTTGTTGTCATACATTGCACCCTAGGCCTACTTTCATCATTGGTAGGTGACCTTGAACCCAACAAATGACATCTCTCCATTGGTCTTTGATTAGGGGGTTTCCCTTGCGCTCGATGGCAAGAAATATATTCAGAAATTGGGAATTGTGCAGTGTTTTGGATTCCATTAGACCCTATTGGTGGTTTCCTCACCTATGTCTGTAGTTTTCATTATTGGTTGTTAGTCATAGGGTCTCTTTCATGTACTACTTTCATTTGGTGCATGCAATATACACACATGGTCGTTGGTTCATCAACATCATATTCATCTGAGTTCTTCCTAATCATCAAGTTATTTCTTTGTACCTCGCGTTGGATGATGAGATATGCCGTAATTATCTCCTTTCAGCGGGTCTTGTTCCATTGACTTTATATCATCTATTCTAGAATCGAGATCTAGAGTCATAAGAGTACCTAAAGGCTTGCAATCATCAGTGGCAGGTACTCCCACCATCGACAGTTGGCAATACATCAATGTCCCATGATCGATGGATTCTTCAAGTGTTCAACCTCAACACCTTTATTCACACTTGTTGAATGTACTTGGTTCCTTGACACCTATTTTCATTATCAGTGGGTTGTATCACGTTTGTTAATGGTATACCTCAATGATCAATAATCAAATGAAGCCTCATTGTGTTCGACCTCAATTCCTTTATTCACATGATGTAGACTTCCACCTCTGGCGGATAGTGTAGAAGACCTCCAACTCACAGTAGCAACATCCCATATCTATTGTTGTCTTCCATCAGACCAATACCTATATGACTTATGTGATCATGGAAGATCAGATTGTATGACATTGTATACATATATCTTCAGTTTATTTTGAGACTGGAATCCACTGTGTTTTGTTCGTGACTATGACCACCTATGGCATATGCCTACTTTGTATTTCCTATTCATGGCCATGAACAACTATTTGTTATATATCCACATGGATCTGCAGTATACTCCAGATTGGAATCCATGTGTACAAATTCAATATGAATTGTAATATTCTCATGGGTGAATAGTTCTTCCATCTAGGTCCTCACTACTTCACTTCTGGGAATTATAATGTATTTCGGCCATTGTGATTACTCATATGACGTCACACATTAGGGGGCATCTATATAGAAATTTTTTCCACACTCCATGCATCTTGCTTTGATGGCCTTCCCTTTCCCTCTTCAGACTCAAATCCCCCATTTTTCTCATTCCAGAGTCAAAAATTCAAAATTTTGTATATATACGCAGGCCACAATTAGACAGCTCGTGTATGCGTAGGTTGCTCCATTACAACCCGCATACATCAGGTTTTGTTCTCAAAAATTAAAAAATATGTTGAGTTTCCATGCCAAGTCATGAGATCTATGATGCTTGACCTTCCATATACTAGAAACTCTCTGACTTGACCTTCCAAGTCCATTTGAAGGTTATAAATTGAGCCATATACAAGCCTTGAAAAGGGAATTCATCATTGAGAGAAAAGACACTCTGGAGAAATTTCACCTCATATTGAGTCTACATCCCTTTGTCCTTGAAATTATTAACTTCTTTTGTGTTCATTCCCCAAGCTCTTCCTATCTTGAGAAGGAGAAACTCAATTACTCCTACTACTTGTGAGCTTGCCTTTGTGGAGGATTAAAGTGGTGAAGGCTCAGATGGAGGGACTTAGTTTCTCAGTTCCGATATATGTCGATACAGAAGTTTGTCACCTATGTACTTATATTTATTACATTAATAGAAATACTATTTTCTCATCCAATTATATGTTGCAAATATTTGTATTACTTTCCATGGGAATATTTGTTATACATGTTAGTGGATTATGCTAGGGTATATGCTAATGTTTTATACAATTTCCATATTCTTTTGTATCTTGTATTTTGGGGACAAGTTGCAGATATCAAGCTTTGGATTGTGAGCTCAATCGTGGTCTTCTTCAGACATCCGGATGAGGTAGGCCTCTAGCCTTCATTTTCTTAGAATTTCCATTTATCTAGCATACTTGAGACTAGAGTTGTTTTCTGGGCTTCGTTTCGTCTGTTTTGGTTTACCCCTAGCCATAGAGAGATTTTCCTCATAACAATGCTTTGGTCATTTAGTGGATTCACGTGTTGGCACTCCATTTTTTGCAGGGAACATATACGAAGTGGTTGCACCAAGAGGTAATGAATGGGGCATTGATTATTGGTTGCCACATTGCTTAGAGGGAAAGTAGACTCTCATGTGATTAGTAACGGACTCCGAAGGCATTGAATTTATGATTGGGTCGATGGTTATTAAAGGACAATATCTGACACGAGATGAAATAACATGGAAGAAAGGTGGTTATGTATTTCAATATTATAGACCATGTGAAGCTATATACCACTTTACAAACTTGGTTGTTGGTACAAACCTCTAACTACAAACAATGCCAAGTAAGAACTCATCAAAAGTATGATACTTCTTTCCTTACTTTAAGAACGAGAAGTTAATGGAGACCATTGGTATTAGAAGTGATCCCTATGGTCTACTTAAATGACCATAGGTATGTAAAAGGAATAATTGAACAAATATTTCAAAATTATGAATGATTGAAATTTTGGCTTCATGATATGGTTGTTATGGTATTCTTGTATGTTGTGGTTCTTTTTTGTTGTTAGGGAACTATGTTTAGCCTTCCCTTTCATTTCCTTGATTTTCCTTGCCTTTCCTTGCCTTTCCTTGCCAAGTCATGCCTTGCCTTGACATGCCATGACATGCCATGCCTTGACTTGCCTTGCCTTTTTTTTCCATATCATGTATTTCCTTTCCTTTCCATGCCATGCCATGTCATGCCTTGTCGTGCCATGACTTTCCATGCCTTGTCTTTCCATGTCATGCCTTTCTATTACATATCTTTCCTTTCCATGCCATGCCTTGCATTGCCTTGCCTTTCCATGACATGCCATGCCTTGCCATGTCATGCATTGCCTTGCATTGCCATGTCTTTCCTTGCCATTCCATTGCCTTGCCTTTCCATGTCATGCCTTTCCATGACATTATTTTCCATACCATTCCTTGCCTTTCCATTCCATTCCATGTCTTTCTATGTCATGTCTTTCCTTTCCATGCCATGCCTTGCATTACCTTTCCTTTTCATGCCATGTTATGCCTTTCCATGTAATGAATTGTCATGCCTTTCCATGCCATGACATGCCTTTCATTTCCTTGCCTTGCCAAGCCATGTCTTTCCTTTACATGCCATGCAATGCCATGACCTATCATGTCTTTCCCTCCCATGCCATGCCTTTCCTTACCATGTCATTCCATGCCTTTCCTTTCCATGCCATGTTTTTCCATGCCTTGTATTTCCATGCCATGCCTTGCCTTAGCATGACATGATTTGCCTTTCCATGTCATGCCATGCCATGCCTTTCCTTTCCATGTCATGCCTTTCCTTGCCATTCCATGCCATATCTTTCCTTTACATGCCTTGACCTGCCATGCAATGCCTTGCCATTCCATGCAATGCCTTGCCATGCCATGTGATTCCATGCATCGGCATGCCTTGCCTTACCATTCCATGTCATGCCATGTCTTTCATTTCCATTGCATGCCTTGCCTTAGCATGCCTTTCCTTGCCTTGCCTTGCCATGCCTTGCCTTTCCATGCCATGCCATGCCTTGCCTTTCCATTCCATGCCTTGCATTGCCTTTCCTTGCCATGCCATGCCATGCATTTCCTTTCCAAGCCTTGCATTTTCTTACCTTGCCATGTTGTGTCATGCCTTTCCATGCCATGCCTTGCCTTGCCTTTCCATGCCATGCCATGTCATGCCATGCTTTCCATGCCATGCCATGTCTTGCCTTGCCTTGCCTTTCCAAGCCATGCCTTGCCTTGTTATGCCATGCCATGCCATGCATTTCCATGTCTTGCCTTGCCTTTACATGCCATGCCTTGCCTTGTCATTCCATGCCTTGCATTTCCTTGCATTTCCATGCCATGCCATGCCTTCCCTTTCCATGCCATGTCTTTCATTTTCTCACCTTTCCATGTTGTGTCATGCCTTGCCATGTCATTCCTTGCCTTGCCTTTCCATGACATGCCATGTCATGTCATGCCATGTCTTTACTTCTCATGTCTTGCCTTGCCTTTCCTTGCCTTGCCTTGCCAAGCCATACCTTTCCTTATTATGCCATGCCTTTCCATGCCTTGCTTTACCTTTCCATGCCATGCCCTGCCTTTCCATACCTTGCCTCGCCATGCCATGCCTTTCCTTGCCTTGACATGCCTTACCTTACCATGCCATGCAATGTCTTGTCATGCCATGGCTTACCTTGGCTTTCCATTCCATGCCATGCCATGTCTTGCATTGCATTTCCTTTAAATTCCATGCCATGCCTCGCCATTTCATGTCTTTCCTTGTCTAGCCTTACAAGGTGTTTTAACAAGGTGTTTTACACAAAATTATGTTAATGATTTGAATTTTTCTTTGCAGAATGTTATGGAAAGATATATATTTATTGTTGTATAGGTTAAAATTGGAAGTTACATGGAAAGACATGCAAGGAGGGATATGTCTATTTTAGATCATAATTGTGTTCTAGGGATTTGTAAATGTAACAACCTATATTTTGGCCTTAGAAGGTTAGAATTTGATTTTTACTTATCTTAGTGATTCATTGCTTAGTATTTGTTGGGTTTAGTTAGAATCATATAAACATTTGATATGTATAGATACGGATGAATTTATGTGTTGCGGGATATTATTTTTATTTTTATATGTTTATGATGATGATAGTTTTGTGATTTGCTTAAACATGCAAATTGAAATGCAGAACTTTGGTGCGTGGATACTAGTTCATAATTATGTATAATAGATGCAAGGAATCGTGTAAATAAACACACATTTCTTAATTGAACATTAATACAAATAAGGATTCTCATATGAAATTTGTAAAGTATATGCATGGACATGAGCTATGTGATATCCAAATGACTATATTGTTGAGGTGACCAAGGTATGGCATGGCGTGGCAAGGCATGCCATGGAAAGTCAAGGCAAGGAAAGGCATGGCATGGCAAGGAAAGACATGGCATGGAAAAGCAAGGCAAGGCATGGAATGGCATGGAATGGCATGAAAAGGCAATGCATGGCATGGCAAGGAAATGCATGGGAAGAAAAGGCATGACATGGCATGGCATGGAAAGGAAAGACAAGGCAAGGAATGGCATGGAAAGACAAGGCAAGGAATGGCATGGAAAGGCAAGGCAAGGAAACACATGGCATGGCAAGGCAAGGCATGGTAAGGCATGGCATGTCAAGGCAAGGCATGCCATGGAATGGCATGGAATGGAAAATCAAGGCATGGCATGGCATGGAATGGAAAGTCAAGGAAATACATGGTAAGGCAAGGCAAGGAAAGGAAAAGGCTAGGCAAGGAAGGAAAGAAAATGAAAGGAAAGGATAGGAAAGCAAATACAAAGCTAGGAATTGATCACACACTTTGTTGTGGACCCCCTATCCACTTGGAATCTTTCACATTCATCCATGGAGTTGGATGCCTTGGAATTCACAAATGTGGAGTGGTTGCATGCATGCACATTCTTGGAGGGAGCATTCCATGTGGACACTTGGAATTTGAATTGTCTTGATGCCTATTTTTGGTGGTGTTCCCCCTTCGTGAACATTATTTGGTTCATACTACTACTCTTTTTGGATGGGAGAGAATTTCTTTGGAGAGGCTAATGTCCACATGTTGTAACATGGTCAACCACGGATTGAGGAGAGATCTAACTAATCCATTATTATAATATTTATTTGACTTGTCATAGAGTTAGTTAGCAAATATTAATATTTTATTGTATAAGAGAAGAGACTCACTCTATAAATAAGAGTTATCTCTCTCCATTATAAAGGGTGGAGAATTTGGGTATTTAGGAGCTCTTATCTTGGGTTATATTATAGAACATTTTGGCAAGCTTAATGGAGAATTTGAGGTATATTTTGATTTGATGTGAGGATTTATTGTGCACTCATTTTTTATGTGTTGATTTTGTATTAAGAAACCCTTGTAACATGTTGTGATTTCCATTATGATGAACCATGCTTCATTTTGGATAGATTAATGTGAGGTTTCAACTCTCTTATTTCTATTGTGATTATGTTAGACTACATTATTGTTATTATTGGTTCGTGGAGTTTTAACTAGGATGGGTCTTTAGTCTTTTGTCAAATTTAGGTAATGAGAACCATTAATTGTGTATGGATTTAGCACTTAGCAATTTTTTCCACCATAAGGGATTCGTTAATGTGTAACACAAGTATTTATAATAACTTTAGAAAAAATAAACTATTCTTACTTACATAGACTTCATTAAATCTTTAAAACATAATTAATCGAATTAAATAAATTCATACATTCATACACGTTGAAATTCATACATTCATCAACATAAAATGCAG